>PVIW01010532.1:0-43561 GCA_004026585.1 Noctilio leporinus
TTTTATCTTTTTGCATGTTGCTGTCCAGTTCTCCCAACACCATTTGTTGAAGAGACTGTTTTTACTCCATTGGATGTTCCTTCCCCCTTTGTCAAATATTAGTTGACCATAGAGTCCTGGGTTAATTTCTGGGCTCTCTATTCTGTTCCATTGATCTCTATGTCTATTCTTATGCCAGTACCAGGCTGTTTTGATGACAATAGCCTTGTAGTATTGTTTGAAGTCCGGTATTGTGATTCCTCCTACCTTGTTCTTAAAACTACTATTGATTACGCTTACTGTCTGGTTCTGTAACCTTTCTGCTTTACATAAGTGGTGAGCACCATCTCTTTAAATCTCTGTACTTGAGCCTCTTTTTTCAGTGGCTGCAATACTGTGTCAAAAACTACCTTGGACAGAACCCCCCTAGGCACATCTTGCACACTAGCCTGGGTATTTTGTATTAAGGGTTTTCCTAAAAGTGGAAGATTAGCTAAGTCCAGATCTTGTGCATGTTACATTTTGACACATACTACCAAATCCTGAAGAGAAAAATATCCTTTTTGTCATCAGTACTGCACTGTTTTAGGCACTTGTGGTTTGATAATATGAATTTATGTTAAAATGTAAGTCCTTTCTAGTGTTTTTTTAAGTTGCTTATTGATTAAACATCCTCCTCCTAAACCTCTCTCAGCCTGGCCTTCTCTGTGGGGATCACCCTCCCCCATTGGAGCTGAGGGGTGTGGAATAGGAGGGCTGTGCAAGAGCCCTTCTGCTGCTTTGTGTCCTCCTGGGTCCTCTCCTGCCCTGCTTTCATGTGGCTGGGCTGGGTCCTCTTCTCCTGCTGGTTGAAGTCAGCACTATTAATAGTCACTTTAATCCTGTGTTGCCTGTGGCCAGGGTGAAGGGAGGAGAAAGGAGGGGATTTCCAGTGAAGGAGGGCACCAAGGGAGGGCCTGGGAGCTAAGGACCAGTCCTGGGGACCTGGGATGTTGGTAAATGGGACTTGCCAGGGAGGCCGGCAAGGAGAATGCCCAAGACAGCATCTTGGGTGGTGAAACCCATGTCTGATCTGGGGCCTTTGGATCTAACCTATGAGAAATGTAGCCAGAACTGGTGAGTAGGGCCCTTTCAGGGTCCTTGTGGACTTTGATACCCAGCACTTAGTGATTTGTCCTTCTTATGGTCTTTGAGGGAGAAAGCTTTTTATGAAGGAGGAGGACAGAGCAGAGGCCGGGGACTAGGCTTCTTTCTGCTTCCGGAGACTGCCTGTATGTATCCAGCAAAGAGTCTGGAGCATCTTCTGTGCTCTAGGCTTGCCAGAGAGGTTGGGATGGAGGTTATGGAGAAGAGTGAAGTCACCGTGCAGGCCTGTGCAGGCCAGCTATAGCCTGCTCTGTGGGGACATGGGTGCCAGTTATCCAATGGCACAAGCAGGCTGCACAGTCATGCAAGTTCTGGGAGAAGGAAGAACTGACGCTCAACATGGGGCACCCAGGGCCGAGTCAAGGGAGGGGCCGTCTCTGGACGCAGGTCTGGGTCTGTAACCCCCTGCGCCTGTTCCAGGTGAAAGAGGGCAGTGGAAGAGGCTTGGGCTTGCTGTTTGGTCTTCTCAGCCCCTCTGGAGTTTCTAGAGGCCTCATGGGCAGTTCTCTGAACTGGGCTGGACACAGGGTGACGAAGGGTTCAGGGTCAAGCTGGTAGCCAGGTGTGGCTCAGAGAAGACCGAGAGCAACTTCAAGGTGCTCCTCTCTACAGCCAGGTTCTGAACAGTGCTTGAGTTAAAGGCTCAGGGAGCCCCAAGTCCCAGAGGAAGCAGCAGTGTGAGAGTCTTTTAAAAGTTACTTTAATGTATGAGGTGCATTTTTCTGATGATAAAATTTATCATCAGATACTGATGATATGGAAATTTCATATTCCCATTTCCCTGACTATGGAAATTTTAAAATTTCTACTCAGAAAAGTACAAAAAAGAAAACAAAAACCATGTCAAATTCCCTGTATTGTTAGGTTAAATCATATTAGATGATTTTTGTTGGTCAAAATTAGTTGACTATCAATAATTTAATATGGATCATCCAAATATGAACATTTAGTTATATTTCCTTTGACTAAAGACTGCTTTGAAAAAATGTGGGGCCCTGGCAGGTGGCACAGTGGATAAGGCACCAGCCTGCGAACCCAAAGGTTACTGGTTCAATTCCCTGCCAGGACACATAACCAGGTTGCAAGCCAGGTCTCCAGCCAGCTCTGTAGCTGGAGGCAAGTAAAAGGCAACCATACATTGATTCTCTCCCTCTCTGCTTCTCTCCCTTCCCCTCTCTCTAAAAATAATAAATCTTTTTTTTTTTTTTAATGTGGGATTTTCAGCTTTTAGGGCAAATGTATTATTTAAATTTTCATGTTTCATTTCTCATCTCAACCACCTCCAAAATCTAGTTATCCAGTAGAATGGATACCAATAGTAAGATGAGGTAACTCATGAAAATAAAATTCTATGTTCAATTTAAATTCCGTATAATGAGAATCATAATCATGTAAGTCCTAAGTTGATCCTCTTATTTTAAATTGGTAAATCAATTAACAGTTATTTCCGAGTTATAGAAACTTCTTAATTTCTAAAATTCAAAATAATCGTTTCTCTAGTCTCCATCCCTTCCACCTCCCCATGCAAACGAAATCATTCCCCTACAAACATTTACTAAATGTGTACTGTATGCCACTCACTGTTCTGAGTTTTGGAAACATAGACTGGATCCTCTGCTATAATGAACTCTCAATGTGATGGGAGAAGAGGGACTATAAACAATAAATAAAGTGAATGAACATGTTATATCACTTATTATAGGTGATAAATTAATGACTGGCCTAGGATGTTAGAGGAGTGGTTGTTGTGAGGATCTCACTAAGAGGGTAACATTTGAACAAAGACCTATAGATGGGGGGTGGGGTGCACTATGCAGGTGTGATCAGAAGAAATGGCCAGGTAAAGGGAACAGCCGTAGGTGTTGGAGGAACAGCAAGGAGGCTGAGGCTGACCTCAGCACAGGAAAGAGGAGTAACAGCACAGGTGAGGTGTCAGCATAAAGTGCTTTGGGACTGGGCCACTGAGGACTGTGGACTGTGGCTCATGTGTGGAATGAAACATGAAGCAACCTGACTTCCCTGTGAGGGGGTCCCCCTTGCTGCTGCATTGAAAGTGGACCCAGGATCTAGCAGGGTGGTGGTAAGAGGTTGTTTCTACCCTCTGGGTGAATAGGAGATACATGTGCCCTGAAAGGGTAGCAGTGGAGGCTGTCATAAGAGTCTGGATTCTGGGTGCTTCTTTCAGGCAGAGCTGACAGATCTGCTGAAAGGATTGGATGTAGAAGAGTAGAGAAATAGAGGAGGCAAAGTTTTCTTCCTCATAGCAGTCAGTTGGATAGAGAAAGATGGAGAAGGCTGGGGGAAGGGCAGAAGCTTGGTTTTGGTAGTAAGTTCAAGGTGGCAGAAATCCATGTGCATCTAGCTGTTGGCAAGCAGTTGGATATGGGAGTCTGCAGGGCACAGAAGAGGGCTGGGCTTCAAATATTTATTTGAGACAGCTTGACATATAGTTTGTATTTAAAATCACGAGGCAAGGGACCAGATGCAAGGACTCAGCCCTGGGATCCTCTTGCATTAAGAGGATGAAGCAGGCCCTGAGGTCAGAGGAACACCAGGTTTCCTGGAGGAGGGAGAGAGTGGCCCCCCATCAGAGGTGGCAGCCTGAGCATGAGACCCCCACTATTGGAAATCATTGCTGACTTTGTTTTGTTTTGTTTTGCTTTGCTTTGCTTTGCTTTGTTTTTTCGTTGCTGACCTTGGAAAGAGGAACATCTGCTAAGACCAAAAGAAAAAATCCTCCTCAAGGCAGAAAAATTAGCCTAGGGTCCAATGGCTGCATCAGCAGAGAGTGACTAACTGGTCCTTTATGTGGGGCCCCGCTGGCTGGCCATAGTCAGCACCAGTGTGCTGGGCTCTTTAGGGTGCAGAGCAATGGTGTCTGGGCAGATTTGCCCATCTACCTGGTGCCTGGACTAATGGTGCTGCCCCTAGAGGGCGCCACATGCACCACTGGGTTCCATGGACAAAGTAGCTTCAGAAAGCAGAGACCCTGAGGGTGGCCTTAATCAGGCTCAAGGAATCCACCCATTTCATCCACAGGAGGGCTATTTCTGTTTTATAGAGGAGCTGCCAACCTTTCCTGGTGAGGCCTACTGCAGTCCTTGACTGTGGGTTGATTGGAGGTTTCAGTGGAGGAACATTTTCTCAGTGTTGAAGCTGAGTCTGAAAGGGCTCTGACTTCTGGGGTATGAGCAGGGTGCTACTAACTGGGCAGCATTCAGGGACATGCCCCATTCCTGGGGCTGCATGTGCTACCATACAGGTACAGGGTCCTTGCTCAGTACAGTCTCTTACCAGTTTCCTTTGTTTCCCTTAATTTTGTTCTTGATGGCATAGGCAAAACTGGCTGCCCCAGGCCATCCGGAGCATTTTTCCTCCCTAGAGGGCTCTCCTGGATTGGCAGCCTCCAGCAGGTAAAGAGGCTGGGTCCTGGCCCTGATTGGCTGCTACTTGAGGACCCTGGCAAGGTCATTGTTTTTGTTGGCTCATCTGTAGAAGACACAAGGGAAATTTTAATTGTGTCTGGCTATGGTTTTCTCTAGCAAGGTGCTAAAAGTGTTTGACCACAACTCAAAGATAGAAATAAGTGTATCATAGTGACCTGCACTGTGTGCGTGAGAATGTTTCACAAGACACTATTTTCCTCCTCACATGGGTGTAGTCAGATTTTTTTACTTCATTTTTTAAAATGCTGGCTGTAAGAACTGGCATTTCTGTTATCCCTAAGAGGCCCCTAGGAGTTCTGAAGAATACATTCTAGGGTTTGGAAATTTCCTGTGGCCTTAAGAGATCAAGAGAACATTGTCTACAGGGACATCTTTAGAGTGAGACCCTAAGATTGATTGTGAAGGAGAAGCTATGAGGAGACTCTGACTTTACCTTCATAGCTCTCCCAGGGCTTTCTTTCTGAGGCTGTTCCATATCTATGTCCCCTGGTGTGGGGCCCACTGTTTGTTCAGCCTGGAGTGTGGGCTAAGCCCTTCTGGGCTGTCACCCTATTGTCACACACTGGGTTCAGGGGCACAAGAGCAGGGTGGGGACCTAAGAGGGCCTGGAAAACCCAGCTACCTCACAAAGCTTCTGTGGAAGGTTTTCCTCTAACCCTCCTCCTAACTTTCTTTTGCTTTAGGTAGAAAGGGTGGGCTTTCTCTAATTATAGTGCCTGCTTGGCCTAATTACATTGGGTTAATTTGTGAGTGGCTTTGGGAATGCAGAGCCTTTGCAATGGGCAGTGAGTGTTGTGGCCCCATGATACTTACAGGGGAGTTTTGCTAAGGGCTGAGTGAAGCATTGTGAGCGGGTTATGGAAGGAAGGTGGGTACCCTCTGAAGAGCCCCTTGCCCAGGTGGCACTCACCTGTCTATGACATAGAGCTTCTGTGTCCACAGTTGTCAGTATGGGTCTTTTGCTCCCCAGGAGGGCCTTATCATTTTATATGCTTAAACCAATAGTCCTTAATGCCTTAACGTTAAAAAATGCTTTCAGCTTTGTTTTTCATTAAAGCAGTATCTTTTTGCAATAGAAACTTCAGAAATACAGAAAAGGGATGTAGTATTTGTTGTGCTCATCAAACTTGAGCTCCTGACCCCACCCCAATGACTCATGACCCCAAGAGTGTTAACATTTTGGTGGAGGAAAACCTCATGATTGGTCCCTTTGCTCTTGTCTGACTTATTGCATTGTCTGCCAGGGAAGTCCCACCTGGCCATTGTGCAGAAGGTGAACAATGAGGGTGAAGGTGACCCCTTCTATGAGGTTCTGGGCCTGGTCACCCTGGAGGACGTCATTGAGGAGATCATCAAGTCTGAGATCCTGGACGAGTCGGATATGTACAGTGAGTTCCACCCTTCCCACAAGTCCTTTCCTGCTTAGGCCTGACATCTGCTGTCTGGGTTGGGAAGGCCATAGTGCAGGGATGCAGGCTGGGGTGATTTGACAGCGTGTTGCCTAGAGCAGGGAGCAGAGGCTGCCTTGGTCCCTCCTGGCCTTTATGCCTCAGCATCAGCCCAGGGACCTGCCCTGGCCAAGGCATTGCTGCTTCTGTGTGGAAGGAGGGACTGCTGAGCCCGGAGCTGGAGAGCATGTTCCAGCCTGTTTCTGAGTCCACTGTGGGGACAGCATGCTTAGCTCCAGATTTGTTCTCTTGCAGCTGACAACCGAAGCCGGAAACGGGTATCTGAAAAGAACAAACGGGACTTCTCAGCCTTCAAGGATGCTGACAACGAACTCAAGGTGAAAATTTCACCTCAGTTACTCCTGGCTGCTCACCGCTTTCTGTCCACAGGTAAGAGTGAAAGCAGGGCCTTCATTTTTGGTGCGACAGTCAAAGGGAAAAGGATGGGGTCCCTGGCTACTCTCCCTATAGGACAAGGCTACACAGGTGCAAGATGCAGGGAAACCCAGATGGGTCAAGCGCTTCCATGGTCATGGTCTGGTCATGCCCTGCGATTTGCTTTCCCTATTGCAGACTTCTAGGAAGCATCAAATTAATTTTGAAAATAAGTCCTGGGAGGATCTGAGATGGGCTCATCGGGTCTCATGGAATAGGAGGGAGAAGCAGGCCCTTCCATGTGCTGTGGGTCCATCCGTGTGCAGTGTAGGTCCTTACCTGGCTCATCCCCTATGAGGAGCCTATACTACCTCTGTTCTTATTTCTCCCACCTCCTCTCTGCTTACATATGCTGGACTTGACTGCAGGACTTGACCTCTAGGTCAGTGTCACATCTCTCACCTTGGATTCATAGCTTCCTTGGGGACCTGGGAGATGAATGAGAAAGACACCAGCCTATTTCCTCCCCCTACCCCAACTTAACTTCAGTAATTCCTTTTCCTTTTTTTCTGCCAGGATATGGATGATATTGATAATGATAATATAATAACATTTATCAAACACTTTCCACATGCCAAGAATGCATCTTAAGTGCTTTACATATATTGTCCCATTTAACCTAACAACAACTCTGAAGTTTTTAATCCCCATTTTACAGATGAGGAAACTGAGATACAGGTTAAGTAACTTGCCAAGGTCATGACCTGGTAGTGCAGGGGCCACTGTTCAAACACAACAGGCAGGCAAGGCAGACTCCAGTCTGACTAGTCTGAAGCCCAGGGCTCTCCCCTCAGAACCCAGTGGAAGAGCCTGGCAGCGAGGGAGCTGTCCCTGCACTGCAGTGACTGTGTCCCGACAGGGCCCAGCCTGGCCCCATATGAAATGCTCCTTTCCTCCTGCAGAGCTCCCCCAGTTCAGCCCTTCTCTGATATCAGAGAAGATCCTGCTTCGGCTGCTCAAATACCCAGATGTCATTCAGGAGCTCAAGTTTGATGAGCACAACAAATACTACGTCCGCCACTATCTGTACACCCGGAACAAGCCGGCTGACTACTTCATCCTCATCCTGCAGGTGAGGCCTACCCACACCTACTCGCCTCACTGCTGAGATGGTGGGGACATAGGGCTCTCCTGGCCCAAGACCACGAGGCCTGCTCTGAACCTGTGTTCCCAGTTGCCCCTTCTCTTCCGAGTGACTACCCTTGAGCCCTCAGGTCAGGGCCTCTGAACCCTTCTTTGGGCTCATAGTGCCATCACCCTTCACATCTCCCTCTTGCCTCATCTTTTATTTTTTTTTATTTTTGCCTTTCACTCTGTAACCCTAACCCTGTGTTCTTCCAGGGGAAGGTGGAGGTGGAGGCTGGAAAGGAGAACATGAAGTTTGAGACGGGTGCCTTCTCCTACTACGGAACCATGGCCCTGTCCTCATCGCCCCCTGGTGAGTTACTGGGTATACCGATGCTGCTCTCACAGGCGCCTGGAGTGGAGCAGTAGCGAGTGGCACCCCAGCACCTTGCCATCTAGGTGGTTCCAGGAGAGAGAGACCAGTGAGTGCCAGAGCCACTGGGGCCTACAAGGGGTGACCTGGAAGAGCAGAGTGACTTGCTCCTTTGGACAGGACTTGAGAGGATGAGATAGGGTTGGGGGAGATTCTGAGTGAAGGCCTGGAAGGAGCTGAGAGCATGTCCTGAGATGGTGGGGAGACCAGCCTTCCAGAGGGGAGCAAGACTGGGGAGTAAGAATGAGTCTGGGATCTCCAGAAAGTTGATGGTGTTGGGTTGTGATAGGATGCAGGAAGTTGTTAATGGCATTTGAGCAGGGGAAGTATGATAGTAGAATGGGCCAGCGGGTAAGTGGGCCATGGTGGCCCTCATTGGCTATCACAGCAGATGGAGAGTTGAGAGAAGAGGCAAGTGGATGGAAACTACAGGGGTTTGCCTATGAAAACTGGGAGAGGGGAACCAAGGGATAGGGATGAGGGGTCCAAAGTACCTGCAGTTGGGAGTCAGGCCAGGGCAGGTTGCAGAGAGTTTTGATTTCTTGGGGCTTAGCCACTGCCCCTTGGTTTAGGGTTGGTTGTGATGGAATAAAGGGACCTGAGGTAAAAAGGGTACTGGACAACTTCTAGGAGAGGCTATAGTAAGACCATGGGCCTTTCTGGCCATCCCAGTGTCCCCTGCTTCTTTGGTCCTTGGTGGCTCAGATGCCCCTTGCCAAAAGGGCCAGTGCAGCTCCTTACTCGTTGTGGGACCCCTCCAAACCAGAAGAGGAGCCCGGATAGCTGAGGGCTGGAGAGTGGAAGTCCACTTTGGTACTAGGGGATGGGCTACATGGTAAGGCAGGTGCTGCAGCTCCTGGGAGCCTTGGCTATGCCTGTTGTTGTCCTTTGACAAAGAGGATCCTGTGTGGGGGCCTAGGCATCCATGCCTGTTGACACAGCTCAGCACATCCATGGCTGTGACACAGCTTGGCTCCTCTACCAGCATGAGTGGCCTATGAGGGAGGGTAGAGGGAAAGGGCTCCAGAGCTTTGGAGAGGACTTTTCTGCCTCTCCTGAGAGCACTTCTTGCTATCCAGCTTGGGGAGCTCTTGTTCAGAAGGGTACACACTCATGGGACATTTCTTCCAGGTATTCTCTCTACAGCAATGCCCCAGAGGCCTGGGTCATGCTCCTAGACTCTGTTCCTTGACCTAGAGACCCTCAGTTCCCATTTGTAGTGGCCAGAAGGGAAGGGAGATGACTTTGGGGGCTCTGGACTCTTTGTGGGAGCTCTGGGCCTAGTCCACCAGCATCCCCTGAGTATCCTCCCTATCAAAGCCATGTTTCCTTTTACATTATGCCCCCCTCACTGCTCTAGAGAGCCTGGACAGGTCTGCTTCTCCAGCCCATTCTTACTGGCTCCATGTCCTACCTCCTGACCTGGACCCTACCCACTACTGACCTTTTCCTCTTTTGCTCCAGTGCCTTCAACCCAGGTCAGGTGTCCGCCTGGCAAGCGGAATTCTACTCTCCCGGCTCTCAGGTAACATGGCATGGCTGGAGAACTTTGCACTGCCACCTGTCGCCTGAGCCCACATACTGTAGCTGCATTAACCTGTCCCAGTCACTGAGGCTCCCAGCAGGCACCTGTTCACACTTGATGGCAAGCTTGCCTGGGGCCCACTTACTAGGGTGGCTTCCCTGAAGGCAGGCTCTCTCTCTCTCTCTCTCTCTCTCTCTCAATAGGCTGAGATGGAGGGTTGCTGTCAGCCAGGCCTAATGAACCCATCTGAAAACTTTCCACCTTTCTCTCCAGACTTCCCTTTTTCTTCTGTGACTGCTGGTGTCTTTCTAGCAGGGGGAGGCAGTGCAGCTACAGTCAGGCTGTTCTGTATGAATGCCACTCCCACAGCTGCCAGCCAGGTGATTCTGAGGGGCAGGCTACCCTCCTTAAGTCTTGGTTTCCTCGTGTGCACCCTTAGAATTATCGGGAGCAATGAGGAAATTGATATAAATGTTTAGTTAGAACTCAATTATTATTTGTTTTTTCTCTATTACAACTAAAATGTGACATTTTAAGTATTTAGGTAAAAGCCAAATGCCACATGCTATTTCTGGCCTTTAGTATGCTGCAGTCCTGAGGCCTGTCCCAGTACTGGTGAGGACTATGCTGGCCAGACTCATTCCTGCTCACTCAAGGGATCCCTGTCCCCAGTGTTTTGAGGCAGCAGATGGTGGCAGGAAGTGCTGGCCTCGTCACCAGAATCTGGGTCTGGCCTGGGGAGCCCCAAAGAGGTTAAGAGCATGGTGAGTGTCCTTGAGCTCCAGTCTCAGTACGTGACCTAGAGAAGCTCCCGAGCCTGCACAGGCCTAAAACCTAGCTAGCACCTAGTCAGCTGTTTCCCATCGGACATTCCTACACCTGGTTTTTGTTTTATTTTGTTTTGTTTTGTTTTTTTTCTTAACTGTATCAAAGCACACCTTATTATTGGTTCTAATTTTAAAACAAAGTTAAAAGGTGACTGAAAAATCACCTGTCCCTTTCAAACACAACCAATGTTTGGCTGTGATGGGAAGCAGTAAGCCAGTAATGGCCTTTGAGCAGGGAGCAGATGGACCATTCGGCCTTCACTGACCAGCCTCCTCTTCTGCACTTTCTTGTTTCACATATGGCCAAGAGTTTATGCATGCACAGTTTGAATTCTGATGGTCTTACCTGATCTGGGACCAAAGATACTTTTCCATATGCTTTCTAGTTAAAGCCACAGAGTCCCATCAAGCAAATGTGATTTCATTTCTTATTCCCCCTTGTGCATACTCATGGGGTCTATATTTTAAATAATACCATGATGTAAAAAGCTCTTGTGAAAAATGATTTCTGCATTTAAGATTGTGTACATAGAATATTCTTTTAGAAATGGAATTACCAAATTAAAAATTCTCTTTTTGTTTACATATATTATTTTGTTTTAATCATAAAAGTAACATAGCTTATTGGGAAAATAGAAGAGTCTTAAGAAAATTAAGAAGCATTTATAATTTGATTATTTAGAAACAAATACTTTATATTTTGTTATATTTTTTTAGGGCCTCTATTTTTGTTTCTTTTATAATTTTATTGTTTTTGGATTACATCCATCCCTTTTTTGCTCCCTTCTATCCCCCTCCCCACCCATCCATTCCCCCCAAAGTCAATCCCACCTGTTGTCCATGTCCGTGGTTCCTTAGGGCCTCTATGTTTAATAGGTCATGTCACCAACTTATGTAGGTTTTAAATTAATTTCCTGCTCTGGAATGTTAATAATCATTAATTAAAAGTGTTTCATGATCCAATTAATATGAAGTATTTTTTGAATTTTTATGAGAGTTTATTTGAACTGAACTGATGACAGTTGCCAGGAAACAAGATCTCAGATGCTCCAGTTAACTAGAATATTGATAGCCTCAGTATTTGTTTTCTTCTAGAACTTAATCAGAGGTGTTACTTAGGTTACAATATGTGATACATGTACATGGTCCTCTAGTGATTGTACACTACCCAATCATAGAATTATCAGTTTAGATTTCCCTTGTTATCTGAATGCAGCTGTAAGATGAGGTATTATTGATTTTTTAAAATTTAATTTTATTGTTGTATTACATTCTCATTTCTCCTTCCCTCTCTCCCCTTCCCCACCCACCCACTCCCTACCAAAGTCAATCCCGTTTGTTGTCCATGTCCAGGGTTCTTCCATGCTAGTTCGTTGACTAAACTGCTTATTGATTCTTTCTCTCTTTGTTAAAGCTCTGTGTCATTTAGTTATCCTGATGTTTTCACTCTTGACTGAGCTATTTGATAGAATGGCTACATTAGTAATCAGTTAGTAATTTAGTACTTAACTAAGTAAATCAACTTAGTCTACTTCCTGTTTGTTTGAAACAAGCCAGCATGCCTTCACTGTAAACTTCTTTGTGGATTTTATAATTTTCTAAATGTTTTGAAGAATTAGAGCTAATGATGCATAATAATGTGTACAGTTTCTTTTTCAAAATAAGTAGTAAGATCCTTCCTCATTTGAGGTTGAATTATCCCCCTTTTCTGGTTAGTCAACAGAGTGAGGCCTGAGCTGTCCCTGGTGGCGGGAAGAAGCACTGCGGACACTGCCCAGGCTGTGCCTCCCAGGAGGGGGACTGAAACTACCTGGGAATAGAAAGCCTGAAGCTCTGGAGCCTCTGGTTCTTGGGAAAGGAACCTGCTGCCTGCCAGACCCCTGTCAGGCTGGTTGTGGCTCAGCAGACACTAGTGGGTAGGACTGTCCACACAGAACAGGTTATGTGCAGAACCACCTCTTGGGAGCATTTTTAGTTGTGAGCAGGGTGTCATATTAAAGTGTGTATGTGCGGGTCATGATAGTGCAAGTCATGTAATCTTTTTAATGCAATTGAAAGGTATGTGGTTTGTGTCCATTGACACGAGCTGTTACTGAGACAGGGCGAGAGGCTGCCACATGAGGGTAACCATCATGCTGCCCTTGACTGAGCAGTTGTTTGGGTTTTGTAGCCATAAACTTTCTGAGACTTTGGTTTTTGTTTTCTCTTTTGTTTTGGTAGGCTTTTTAGTAGTTATTATGCAACACTGCTAAACAAACTAACTCATTTGCTTTGATGAGGTCAGAGCTTCTGTGGTGAGAGATTCTGATTTTCCTTAAGAAGTGTTCCCATTCCTGGTTGGACAACATCCCCTGAGCATTCATGGGACAAGGCTAGACAAGAGACTGTGAGGGCACTAAGGTGGCTCAGGGCCTGACAGCCTCTGTCTCCCCACAGACCGCTCCCCATCACACCCCTCGCTCCTGAGCCGCTCCGCTTCCCTCAGTTACCCTGACCGCACAGACCTCTCTACAGCAACCCCCTTGGCAGGCAGCAGCAACCAGTTTGGCAGCTCCGTTCTGGGCCAGTACGTCTCTGACTTCAGTGTCCGGGCACTCATGGACCTGCAGTACATTAAGGTGAGTGCTTCCTACAGCCTCGGTGTGGGCATTTGGATCACCACCTCAGGAATCAACAACTTTTCCTTCTACTATGCAGAACGCAGGGCTCAGACCTGACATGAGTGTCCTCCTTACTCTTGCTGCTTACTCTTGATGGACTCTTGACTGGTTTCCAGACACCACCCCTGCTCACATCCTCCTTCTGGATTTGCAGCCTCTGTCTGCCGGCTCTGCTTCCCCAGGTCTCTGGTGGTCTTGGCCTCCCAGTCCTGCTTTTAACGACCCTCACTCCTCCTTCCTACAGATCACCCGGCAACAGTACCAGAATGGGCTGCTGGCCTCACGGATGGAGAACTGCCCTCAGTTTCCCCTGGATGGGTGCACCATCTGCACAGAGAACTTGGCGGACAAGCCTGAGCTGCCTGTGGTGGACGAGACTACGACGCTCCTCAATGAGCGCAATGCCACGCTGCACAAAGCTGCTCCTGAGAGCGCCATCTGACAGGAGGGCCTGGGGCCCCCCGCCAGCTCCGCGGGGGCTGCTCCAGTGGGCCCACCTGAAGAGAGGGAGCCTGTCAGGCCAGACAGGGTACAGATAGCCTGTCTTACTGAGCAGCCAGGTAGCCCCCAACCTGTGGGGAAGGTGGCCTCTGACAGGGACCTTTGAACAGCTCTGAAGTAGCGGCTTGCCCAGCCCTGGACTGTCGGGTGGAGCAGCCACCACAAGCAAGGCTGTGTTTTTACTGGAGACTTTCTAAACTAGGCTTATTGCTCCTCTTTTTAAGTATCATTTGGGGAAGGGAATGGGGAAGGGAAGACAGGGTTAAGGAACTTTATTTTAAAAAGTTTTTTTCCACAAAATCTTTGAAAGGGGTAGGGTTTTTCACTCTGTGAAGCAATAGCCATAATCTGCTCTTAGCCACAACCTTCTGGCTGTGTCCCTGCCTCAGGGAGCATACTCTTTCTCCTTCTTGCCCTCCAAAGATGGGGTCCCAGAGACCCCGTTTTTCCCAGGAAGCAAAAACTAAATAGCATTGAGAACAACTGAATGGACATGTGCATGGAGGCTGGTCTGGTTGCTGAGGCCGGATTATTTTGGGAAACTGTGATCAGGGACTGATACTCCAGCTACAATGGAGGATCCCTGCTTCCATTATTCGCTGGATCTAGGACTTTCTGAGAACTCTGCTGATGAGCTCTCCTGGTGGGTTGGGGCCACTGAGGACTCTCCTTTGGTTTGCCTCATATCTGCCTCTTCAGATAACTGTTCCTTTGTAATGGGGCTGACTTGATAGGCTAGACAGGGTCTCCCACCTTTCAGTTTTCTCACCCCAGCTCCCCAGGCTGCCCTCGCTTTTACCAAAGGCTTCCCCCTGGGTTGGGACAGCATCTACATTACAGGTGACCTGTCTGCGATACTCCTTTGAGTTCCTGGAGGGCTTCTGGTCATGGTTATCTGTATTGTTAGCAAGTAATACCATCCCCATCTGACCCCACAACCAAAGTCCAGTCTGACCCTTGAACTCTGCTTTCCAGATTCCCTACATCTAATCCGAGCCCCAAGGCCCCTTGGAGATTGAGATCAGAACATGTAGGAAGCCAACCTAAGAAGGTTCTTTCCCCTGTAGCTGAGGCTTACCCGCCCTGTTTATACACTTCCAGAACCCAGGAAAGGTTTTCACATTAAAGGCACACAACCAGTGTCCACATTTCCCCCATGTTTGTAATCCTGGTGTGAGATGCCATCCTGGCCTATGATGAACTTGGTGGTACAGAGCTCCATGCCCACAGGAAATGCTAGCCCAGCACCTTTTCCCTGGGGCTGAATCAGGCCTTGCTGCACAGCTCCAGGCTTCTCACTGCTGGGGAAAGACTGCGGGACCAAGGTCCGTGTGCTGGCCCTTTTGTTGAATGAAACAGTTACTGGAGCCCAAGATCAGGTGAGCGAGACTCTGCAGGCCTTCCACCTGAATACTGTATACTCCTTTCCTCAGCCAGTGAGTTCTGTCACCCCAAGTGCTCTGCTTTTCAGGTATCTGGGGAATCCTGTCTTGGGACCAGGAAATGTCTTGCACCAAATGTGCCTGCCCCTGCCAGTCACAGAATTTATTGCTAAAAGTCTGAGAGAAGGTAGTGACACCTATGGGTTCTCCGACATTGGACCTTTGTTCCCTTAGAGGAAATTGCTTACTTTTCTACGGGAGTAGTTTGCTGAGTCCATACGGAAGCTTGCGAAGCTGTGTTCTTGAAACCCAAGTGCCAGGTGAGGCCAAGCACATTGGCTTGAACCAAGTGAGTGTGTATGAAGTAAAAGCAGGTGCACACACTTCCACAGCTACCTCTTTGCACACATAGTTACTATCAACAGATCGTTCCTCCTCCTCCACTCTTCTCTTCCCCTTTTATAATCACTTCTTGCAAAGGGTCATAATTATTTCCAAATATTCCTGGTCCAATGATTTTCTCCTCTCAGTGCAATTTTTCACTTCCTGTTCTAACCTCTGGTTCCTGAGCTGAGCTCTACCCTGGAACTGGCCCATCCCTGCACGTCTTCCTGTGTAAGGAAGACTTTGCATATGGCTGTCAAATGGGTAGGCAAGTCACAGCCACCATAGCAAGTAACTCGTATTTATTTTGTGTAAGATTTTAATTTGTATATTTTTGTGATTTATTTTGGCATTGTTATGAGTTTGACTCTCGGGGAGTTTTGTTGTTATGACTCTTGTGTCTTTTGTCACAAAACAATGATATTTGCTAAACAATATATGGAATTTATTTTTGATTGGTAATAAAAAGTGAAATAGGAGATCGTGGTGAGTCTACAATTTGCTCATTCAAGTTAGTCAATATTCAGTGCCTGTCATAGAAATAGAAGTGACTGTGATTGGCTGTCACTTGTGTCAGGAAAGGGACAAGTATTCTGAGACTGTTTAGCAGTAAAAAAAAAAAAAAAAAAAAATGTAATTTACAAAATATATATAATCAAGGCTGGCCTCGCAGGAGTTGCTAGGCATACATGGCAAATGTGCTCAGTTCCCATAATTAGAAATCCTGTAAAGTGGACACCACAGGGTCTTCTGAAGACAAGCCCTGGAGAGGGCAGTTGGAGTGGGCAAATGCCCCTCCTCTTTACCCCAGAGGCTGGAGAAAGGAGTTTGATCTGAAGATAGGATAACATTGCTTAATGATGTGCAGTTGCCTCCTGGTCTCAAATGGGTGTGCTCATCTCCTGAGGAGCCCACCTGAGAGTGACCTTGATACATCCATTCCTGCAGTGCCCACAGGAGCCTTGGCCATAGTGCATGATTGTGTTGAGACCAGGGACTCAAGCCAGTCAGCTTAACAGAACCGCCAAGTTGGGGTGGGGGTGGGGGGGTATGTTTAAAGAAATGGAGGCACTTGTATAGGCAGAGAAGACATTCCAGATTAAAGAAATAACATGCAAAAATTTGTGTGTAGGCCCTGGCCCAGTTCCCCAGCCAGGGTACATGATCAGGTTGCAAGCCAGATCTCTAGCCAGATCCATAGCTGGAGGCAGGTAAAAGGCAACCATACATTGATCTCTCTCTCTCTCTCTCTCTCTCTGTCTCTCTGTCTCTCTGCCTCTCTCCCTCTGCCTCTCTCTCAAAATAATACATAAAATCTAAAAAAAAAAAAAAAAAAGTTGTGTGTAGGTGGGAAGGGTAAATGTTATCCACCCATCTGTTCCCATGTTTAAAGCCCCTGGTGCATACCAGGTGCCACCAGCCCCTCAGTGAGTTTAGTGAGGAAGACCCCTTGTGGAAGATAGTCATACAAGGACCCTTAGATTTGCTGTCTCCTCCGCCTGGAACACTCCTCCCCTCCCCCCGGTCTTTGTGAGGTCCACCTTGCTTGGTCTAGGCCTATTCAAATGTCACCTCCTTAGAGAAGGCTTCCTAGATCACCCTAAATAAAATAGCATGATCCCAACCCCTATTTTTCTCCATAGCCCTTACTACCAGATATTAAAATAAAATTTGTGCCTTTTCTGTTGTCCTGATACTAGTACCTAGGCTCCAGGAGATCAGAAACTTTCTTATTTCCACATAGTCCCAGGACCCAGTACATTGCAGGCACTCAATTCAGTAAATGCTTGTTGAATAAACGTATGTATGTACCACCATAAAGTAAATACTGGGTGCTATTGGGTAAAGGCACCTAGTTTTTATAACCTTGACCCAACCTAGTTAAGATGGTGGAGGGAGACCAGCTGGAGGAAGTGACATTTGCAGACAAGCAGGAATTAGCCAGTGAAGCCACAATAGCTACGGGTTTAAAACAAATATTGGAGTTAAACATGGAAATGTCTTGAACCAAATGACTAGTAAGGAAAAGGGCTCATGGAGAGTCAACGGAGGGACCTGAAGGTCAAGTGGCAGGTGTCTCCACTGATGCTGTGACTAACCAAGGGATGGGGAATAGTGCAGCTCTGAGGAAGGAGCTGGAGAACTACAGTTAAGGCCTCCACCATTAACAGGAAAGCACTGGGTGAGCAGCTTCATTGGGCGCTGGATTCTTTCCTTGGATGTTGACAGTTCAAATAACCGTTTGTGCCTTCCGAATGCGTATCCAAATATTTTCCCAATAAAACTGACAGATGGACCCTTTCCCCAGGAAGCCTGAAATTGAGGAAGAAGTACAAGTGGACTACCAGGTCCGTGCATTCCTGGCAGAGCCTCTGTCTCCCAATGTGGCTGGGGTGATGACCCTGGTGGGTGATGAGGTATTAAGTAGGTCGTGTTGGAACCCGACATCCATGCCGAGTCATGCTTTCCTTTTCTCCTGGAAAAACAAGAAGTAGCAGCGAGGGTCCCAGCGGGTAATGATCGCTGGTGTTTCGATCCTTTCCTCCAAGGCTGTGTCTTCGTCCCGGACTACGGCAGGGTAGAGAGCCATCAACATGCATCTCCCCGAACCTTAGCTTCCCGGAGCCCAGTTCCGGGTCTCCCTTCAACATCTTTGCCTTTGGTCAGCAGTTCCCAGGCCCTTTCCTCAGAAAGCGGCACGTCTCCCTTACACTTAGACTCTGCCCGCGGCCTCCAAGGAGTCTGCAGAGCAACCGCCCAGGCCTTCGGAGAAGTCTGAGGCAGAAGCGCCGCGCCCACAGGCCCTGCCCGGCCTCGCCCACCGGCCCTGCCCCGCCTCGCCCACCGGCCCTGCCCCGCCTCGCCCACCGGCCCCGCCCCGGCCCGCCCCGCCGCACTTGTTTACGCCCCGGCGTAGCCTAGACCGGACCTTGGGAACGCCCCTGCGCGTCGTCCATTGGCGTAGTGGTTGCGAGTCCGATGCCGATTGGCCCTCGGAGGCAGAGGTAGGCTGCGCAGAAGCCGAGAGGGGCAGCGGGCGATGGCGGCAGCCGCGGCGGCCGGGCTGCAGGTCTGGCTGCTGGCCGCGCTCTGCCTGGGCTATGCCGCCGGGGAGGCGGCGCAAGATCCGCCAGTGCTGGGCGTCTGTCTAGAGCAGGCCGAGGCCGCGGGCCAGGCGTGGGCACCCGGAAAGGAGGTGCCAGCCACGCCTGAGGCCACCTTCCGCTTGCGCCTCTTCGGCTCTGGCTTCGCTAATACCTCCTGGTCCTGGGCAGCCCCCGAGGGGGCTAGCTGCCCGGAAGGCGGGCGGGCCGAGGCGCCCGGGGAGACGGTGGCCCGAACTAGCGAGTGGCGTACGCTGTTGCGCCTGCGCGCCGAGGCCGAGCGCCCGCACTCGGCGCCGCTGGCAATGCCCGGGGATGCAGGCGGTACGGCTGCTAGAGAGGCGGTGGCAGCAGCGGACCCCGGGGGTGAGTGGCATGCGCTGCTGCGCCTGCGTGCCGAGGCCGTGCGCGGGGAGCCCAGCGTCCAGGCAGCGTTCCAGGAGGCGGTGCCGCCGTGGGTGCTTGGCCTCGGGGCGGCGGGGCTGCTGGCTCTAGCGGCCCTAGCACGGGGCCTCCAGCTGAGCGCCCTGGTGCTGGCACCGGCAGAGGTGCAGGTGCTGCGCGAGAACGGCTCTGAGGCGGAACGCGCGGCGGCGCGGCGCCTGGAACCGGCGAGGCGCTGGGCAGGCTGCGCTCTTGGCGCGCTGCTGCTGCTAGCTAGCCTGGCGCAGGCGGCTTTGGCTGTGCTCCTGTACCGCGCAGCGGGCCAGCGCGCCGTGCCTGCCGTGTTGGGCAGCGCGGGGCTCACGTTCCTGGTGGCCGAGGTGCTGCCGGCCGCCGTGAGCGGACGCTGGACGCTGGCTCTGGCCCCGCGCGCTCTAGCGCTGAGCCGCTTGGCAGTGTTACTCACCCTGCCTGTGGCCTTGCCGGTGGGGCAGCTACTGGAACTGGCAGCGCGCCCCGGACGGCTGCGAGAGCGCGTGCTGGAGCTGGCAAGAGGCGGCGGGGACCCCTACAGCGACCTAAGCAAAGGTGTGCTTCGCTACCGGACGGTGGAGGAAGTGCTTACACCACTTGAGGACTGCTTCATGTTAGACGCCAGCACAGTGCTGGATTTTGGCGTCCTGGCCAGCATCATGCAAAGCGGTCACACGCGCATCCCGGTGTACGAGGAGGAGCGCTCCAACATCGTGGACATGCTCTACCTCAAGGACTTGGCCTTTGTGGATCCCGAGGACTGCACGCCTCTCAGCACCATCACTCGCTTTTACAACCACCCGCTCCACTTTGTCTTCAACGACACCAAGCTGGATGCCGTTCTGGAGGAATTCAAGCGAGGTAATGTCCAGGAATCCAGTCATGTCAGGAGGGGACCTGAAAGCCTTCACCCTCCATTAGAGAAGGGGTGGGGGCGTTATAAAAGCCTCAGGAAGAGGGTCCCAGCCCTGTGGAGGCAATGAGACCTCTAAGTGCCCTTTTAAAGAAGATCGTGGCCTTACAACTCTGAGTGACTTTTTGAAATTCGAGTATTATTTAAAGGCTGTCATTGTTTAGAGGGTGTCAGTTCTATCACAGCAAAACCTCCCTTTTCCTGGAAGGCCCCAGTTTCAGGAGGTGTGTCCACCAGGCTCCAACCCCCAGCTCTTTCCCTCTCCGGGTCATTTTTAAGTGCTTTGGCTTTGAGGCAGGTCCAAACTCTTGGGTAGAAACTTTTAAAAGTAGGGGGAAAAGCTAGTCTTCAGATAACTTGAAGCTATTATCTACTTACATGTACAGGCATACCCTGGATATGATGGGTTCTGTTCCAGACCACCACAATAAAGCAAATCTTGACCTTTTTTGCTGGTGGAGGGTCTTGCCTTCAATTTGTAAAAAATGCAGCATTTGTGAAGAGCAATAATACAAGGGATATTTGTAATGTCAGATTTGCTGGGCCTGTTTCCAGGTCATCATTATTAAGGTCACTGATAGACTGCTGCCTTCTTGATTACATAAGAGGGAGTGATTAGCAGATACTTTTCTGCAAGTGTGGATCAAGTATCCACTTTGGTTTTGCCAAAAAAAAAAACAAAAAAACTTTCTGGATGCTGATTTAGTCTCCCTTTCAGCTGTCTTTAGAAAACTTTCTCTTTATTTTCGAAAACTCCCTTTTCTAACCGTAAGGTCTCTCAAGCTCTCCCTCAAGGTGAGGATTGCCTTCTTTCACCTTGATATATATGAGCAACTCGAAGGTTGTAGGTAAAAACCAAGGCCTAAACTCCCGAGTGTGAAGGTGTGGGCACTCCCCTGCAGGCCTGCCCATTGCCAGGCTTGGGTGTGTTTCTTAGAGCTTGGCTTCTCCTTGACTGCCAGCTTGAACTCCTGCAGGATGGCTACAGAGAACACCCCATGATTCTGGGTGGATTTGTTCCTAAAGCCTGGATGTGAGGCAGGGATGTGAGCAAAGCCCCCTGACCTTCCTGGCATCTGAAGGGGCTCTGTGAGCCCCCTGACAGACACCAAGGAGCCGGCATTATGGTTATGACTGTGTTACTCCTGTGATAGCAGTGCTGTGTGCCAAACAGTAATGACCCCACCTGTGCATCATTGCCTTTCATCCCTGTGAGAGGCCTGGGTGTTGCATAGTTGGGCAGTTACTGTTACATTGTGCCTCCTGTTGGGCAGGAGACTTTGATGGATAGCTGATTGCCCTGCTAGAGAATCTCAGGGGTGTTCCCAGCTGTCTCTCCAGAAAGCAGCCATGAAGCCCCTCTTTGGGGTAGGGGGCAGACAGAACCTCCTGGTGGTTAGTACTTCATCCGGGCCACTGTGGCCTCGAGGTGGCCCTGGAGTCAGCAGGGGAGGGTTCATTCCATTCTGCCCCCACCACCTTCCAGCTTGAGACCCTGCGGAGGCTAGGCTTGACACCAGGGTAGTGTCTGTGAGCAGAGCTTGTCACCATGACTGGTGTGGGGAATGGTGGGAGGTAGAAGAAAAGAAAGAATGGCAGGCTGAATAGGGCCTGGAAAGGAGACTCAAGAGGGCATTTGAAGGTGTAATTGGGAGGGTTTTGTGGTGGTTAAAGGGTTTGGGGGGCAAGAGGAAGGAACTGGCCATGTTCATCTTCCCTGAGGCAGAGCATGTGTAGGAAAGAGAGGGTGGGGGCAGGGCTAGGCAAGGAGTTTGTTCTGGACATTGAGGTTTGTGTGGTGGTTCTGTGATCAAGTCCTAGGGGGCAGATGACATGAAATTGGAAGGACCTGAGTGGAGGTGAAGGTCTGGTTCTAGGTGTAGAAGTGGTCCGTGAGCCACAGAAGGGGAGCAGGGGGCCTAACCCTGAGGCTGCAAGCATGCCCTGTGACGGCAGCAGAAGAGAGGCTATTGAGAAGGGGCAGTGACTCGGAACACCTGGAAGCTGGGGAAGAGACCACTCACCAAGGGAGGTAGGGTGCTCAGGAGAGGAGGCCAGCATTGTGCCACCTGGATCCACCTAGCACAGTTCCCTTGACCTTTGCATGTATGGATTGGGTGCCATGGCATGGGGCAATGGACAGAGTGAATGAGGCATGAGAAATATGACAGGTAATGAAGACAGGCTTTCTATGACCAGAGTGGCTGCAGAGCAAAAGCCAGAGAATAGTGGCTGTGTGAGGATAGGCTGGGGATTAAGAAGGGTGAGTGGATTTAGGTTTAAATGTTGTTGGAAAGGAGTGAGTAGATAGGAATACTCACAGTATTCCTGTGCTGGGTGATAGCCACAGAGCCCTCTGGACAGCCAAGCAGGTTTCACGAAGCCTGATGTTGACCCCATAGCTGCCTACTAGCAACAATAACTATTGCTGCTGCTACTATCAGAAACTGGTGGGGGTGATTTGCAACCAGGAGACTGAATGGGGAGTGCTTCTCTCCCCTGCCTTCCTACCCCTATGGTGAGTGAGACCCATTCTTAGGGCAGAAAGACCACGTCTTTTCTGTGAAATCCTGGAGCTTTCTCTGCTTTTTGTGCAGTGCAATTCTTTGGTGGATATCTTCCTTTTTAATCCAACTCCGGTCTTCTTTCTGCTTACAAACAAAAGGCATATTGCAGCCTTGCTGAGCTTTTAAAACTTGGTTCCTGTCCCACCTCTCTGCCAGGAGTGTGGGCTGGTGGTGCCTCTGAATTTTCTGAAGCCAGAGTCCCTGGCATCTTGGAAGCTACTATTCCGGCCCCTGTTCCTGCTATGGTTTCAGCTCCCTGTTTCTTTGGGACTTTATAGTCTAGAAGAGTCACATTTCCCAGTAAGGAGCCTTCCATCAGTGTGCAGACTTAAGGTGACACAAATTATTTTGTGCAAACATCAGGAAGAATGAGTACTTTGGAGCTATAATAAATAACATGAACCCTAGCTGGTGGCTCAGTGGATAAGGCGCCGGCCTGCGAACCCAAAGGTCGCTGGTTCGATTCCCAGCCAGGGCACATCACCAGGTTGCAAGCCAGGTCTCCAACCAGGTCCGTAGCTGGAGGCAGATGAAAGGCAACCATACATGGATGTCTCTCTCCCTTCCCCTCTCCCTAAAAATAATAAATAAAATCTTTAAAAAAAATAAAAATAAAAAAAAATAAAGAACATGTATTTCCTTTAAAGCCATAAATAAAAAATAAACGTAACCCCAGCAACTCCCCTCTCTCTGTATATTTCTACTGCTTTCTCACCATTGCCTTCTAGGCCCCCTCAAATATTGTCTTGAAGATGATATCACATGGCCACTGTTTTAGGGGATCTTCCATGTGCAGGTCACTGAGAAACTTGTGCCCATTTCATAGAAGTTTGAAGGCAAGAGAGGTTAGTCCATTCTGCAGGTATCCTGCCAAGGATAGTGGCTTCCTGGAAGAAAGAAGCTGAAATGGGTCTTCTATGCTCTTAGATGGCCATCTGGAGTCTGGGCTTTGATTCCAGAATCTGAGAAGACTGCTGGCCAAATTGTGTGTCTTGGCTTTCCTGACCTGGCCTGACAGGTATATGTGGCAGGACCTCCACGACCCTTCTAGAAATGGCACCTACCTTCCGATGTGAGCCATTCCTAACACAAATACCAAGGGGAAGAAAGCGTCTAGAATGCTGTGGCCCCATTCAGTGCTCGTCTCTGAATGAGCAGGAATGAGCAAATTGTTCTCCAGGGATCCCCAGCCTTTTCCTTTGGAAAGGACGAGACAAATAATGTAGTAATGTAGTCATTTCCACGTTTAATTTTTGAACATCTTTGACATGAAAAAGAAAGAACGTGTTTTTCCCTTTTATTTAGGTGGGCCCTGTGGGAATCACCTAAGGGGTGGGTCTTCTAAGACTTGGTTGTTCCCAGTGAAAGCCAGTTAAGCATGGTGGTGAAAAGAATGAACTTGGGAGCTAGCTGCTTGGGTTCAAATTCCGGTTTTGAATCTTGGGTGGGTTACTTAATCTCCCTGGGCCTCATTCTCTCTGTAAACTGTAAATGGGAATAATAGTGCTATATGCCTCAGAGTCTCAGAGGACTCTGTTATGAGTAAAGCCCTTGGTGGCCGGTGCACAGCACTAAGCACTAAAATGTGCTTCTTAACTCCTCTGTAGTCAGGCTGGGCTTCACGATAGATGGCATCTCAGCTTTGATAAAATACATTGAATGTTACCTTTTGCCTCTTTTATAGCTCCATTTCTTTTTTGATCATCCTGTTAGTGGTTTACTACTACTACTACTAATAATACATTAATAGTTTTTTGTTTTTTTGTTTTTTAAGATTTTATTTATTATTTTTAGAGAGAGGCAGAGAGGGAGAGAGACATCAATGTATGGTTGCCTTTCACCTGCCTCCAGCTACGGACCTGGCTGTAGAGACCTAGCTTGCAACCTGGTTATGTGCCCTTGCTGGGTATCGAACCAGCAATCTTTGGGTTTGCAGGCTGGTGCTTTATCCACTGTGCCACCAGCCAGGGTTCATTAATAGTGTTTGATTGTGTCATGACATTTACATTTCATTTAACTTTGGAGCAGGAATGGAGCGACATTGCAAATAGAGTTCAGTTCCACAGAGTGTTTCTAAACTCAGTTCATTTCATTGTAATTAAACCCAAGGTATGTAAAGGTTGAGTCACACAAAGAAGGGAGCTTCTTACTTAATCAAAAGATTCTTAACCTAGTATAAAGGAACCATGGACATGTACAACAGGTGGGATTGACTTTGGGGGGAATGGGTGGGTGGGGAGGGGGACAGAGGGGAGCAAAAAGGGGATGGATGTAATACAACAACAATAAAAAAAAAAAAAAAAAAAAGATTCTTGAAGCAAGTACCTTCTTCATATGCAGGCCCAGGCCAGCTTCCCCCTAAGCTGTTTTCACTAATAACAGAAGAGTGCAGTTGAGATCAGTCTGCTCTCAGGTCCAGGGACCTGTAGCCCAGTTGCTAACACACATGTGTGGCTACTGTGCTCTTGAAAGTAACTAGACCGAATTAAGATGTGCTATAGATGCAAACACACTTTGGACTTCAAAAACTTAACACAAAAAAGGAAAACATCTGTTAATATGTTTATATTGATTACATGTTAAAGTGATATTTTAGCTATTCTGTGTTACTACAATGTATTATCAATTCATTTCATCTGAGTCTTTTTTCTTTTAATGTAGCTACTCAAAAATTTGAAAAAAAAAAATTTGAAATTACTTGTGTGGCTTGCATTGTGTTTCTTTTGTATAGATACAAATTTTTGTAAGTAAAGAGCACTTAGCTGAGGCAGAGTAAATTCCTGAAGTTTCCCCAACAGTCAGAAGTGTGAGATTTTTTCAAGCTTATATTTCCTTATCAAACAAATGAATAGGAAGGTAACCAGAGAAAGACAGAGGGGGAAGGGGAAAGTTCCCTGGTGCTGTTCTTTCTACCATACAGCTTGGGCTCTGACTGACTGGTTACCATTTATCTTCATCTTCTGGATGACTTTCATAGACCTTGGTGCCTAGAAATAAAGGGCAGCTTTCAGAATTATGAAAACTGCCCTAGGAGAGTCAGACAGGGTGGGGGGCAGCTATTAGTTCCCCTACCTGGATGGTCGCAGGGAACCTGCATTTCTGGAGTCCGTGCCTTGTGTCCACAATTTGTCTGATGCATCCACGTCTAATGATCATGGCTTGGAGCCACACAGACCCGGGGCTCACTTCAGCTCAGGTGAATGTAGTCTGGGGTTTAGGTTCCTTGCATGTGAGGTGAGGCCAGTCTTCGTGAGCATCTTTGAGACTCTTCAGGAAAAACCTAGAAAGGTCATGCCCAGTGCTTGGTATTTCACAGGAACACAGATATTAGCATCCGTCCTTTTGGCGGGCTTGTACAGGACGGGGCCAAGAAACATGGAGCCTCCAGCACACTTAACATGCTTATCCTCTCCTCCAGGGAAGTCCCACCTGGCCATCGTGCAGAAGGTGAACAACGAGGGTGAAGGTGACCCTTTCTATGAGGTCCTAGGCCTGGTCACCCTGGAGGACGTCATTGAGGAGATCATCAAGTCTGAGATCCTGGATGAGTCTGAGGACTACCGTGAGTTTTGCCTCCTGGCCATTTTCTGGCTCATCTGTCTTTCAGGCTAACCGAGATGTGAGTTCCCTTTTCAGGGGATGGTGGATGTCTGGTTAGAACTCTTACTCTGTTTTTCTTTCCCCTGCGTGGACCAGTGTTGCCCCTTACAGGAGGGCCACAACTGTCCCTGAATGCAGAGCCATGACGGCCCACCTATCAGTGCACCTGGGGCTCCACTTGTCTCCACCACCACTGAGGGCACTTTGCCCTTAATGGACATTTCCCAGACTTCTCTTCTCACACCTTTTACTCCTCACATGGTTTGTATGTTACAGAAGTATCTCTTCAAAGAACCCATTCTTTACTAAGAGGGTCTTCTCAGAACATTGGTCCCATGGCTATGTCTTAGAGCATCTGTCTCCTGGGGTGGTGGCTGAGGTCTGCAGGGTTAACATAGAACCCATGCTTGATAACTAGGGCTTCACATGGCACCGAGGACACTGGGCACCTGCTGTGCGTGCTGTCAGGTGAATTGCTTTGCCCACACCTGTATCCCCCAGTGTAACATTTTTAGTTTCATTACTTGGCTGCCTCAGCCACAGGGCCCCTAGGTTAGTTGCTACCAGGTAGTACCAGGGTTCCTCCAATGCCTGCTTTCCTACGAGTAGTCTCCTGATGACCACAGGTGCCTATTACTTTGTTACCTCTTTGTGTCATGTCAACGTTCTCTTCTCCCGACTTCAAGGAGAGGTACAGTCTCTTCTGTGGATGCAGTATGGGCCATTTCCCTTCTGTCCTGGTTATCAGAATCACTGTATGGTAGCAATGATATCCAGGTACAATCCAGGGAGCTTAGGATGTGTCCCAGGGGGTCTGAGTTGTCCCCTAGGAGCCCTGGGCTTGTGGAGTGGATGCGGACAATATGCCCCTTTATTTAGTCACGTTGAAAGGAGGGCTGCTGGTGCCTAAGCCCCTCTGTTCACCATCCTAGGAGACACCACGGTTAGGAAGAAGCCTGCTCCTCTCAGTGCCCCTCTCAGAAGGAAAGAGGAATTCTCCTTGTTCAAGGTGTCTGACGATGAGTATAAAGTGAAAATCTCGCCTCAACTGCTCTTGGCCACACAGCGCTTCCTTTCCCGAGGTGAGGGTGAAAGGTGGGCTTTGTTCCCACTCTCTTGCTTGCCATCCAATGTGTCAGATACCCACTCCCCTCAGGGCAGACACTGACTGCTCCATCTGCAGTGTGTGGGAGAGTGTCCAGGGAACTTCCCTGTCTCTGGCTGCCCTGTCAGCAGATACACTGTTCCTGATGCTAGGTCACCTGAGGGGCAGCTCCTCTGTGCCAGGCGACTGAAAGCCAGAGCCAAGCTGGTGCCCCTTGTGGTGTATGTGGCCATCCAGTTCTCTTTTGTTGGGAAGGGGACTTGGCCTGAGGGCCACCCACCCAGGAGATTCTAGGTGGGCAGCAGGAGTCAGTGTGGTTACACAGCCATGCAGGGCCCGATGTCCACTTCTCTTCTCTCTGCCATGGGCAGAGGTGGATGTGTTTAGCCCATTGCGAATTTCCGAGAAGGTCCTACTGCACCTGCTGAGGCACCCCAGTGTCAACCAGGAGGTGAGGTTTGACGAGAGCGACCGCCTGGCTGCACATCATTACCTGTACCAGCGCAGCCGGCCCGTGGATTACTTCATCCTCATTCTGCAGGTAACCAGGAGCCTGGGCCAGGCCTCCACCTGATTGGAAAGAAGGGAAGGGTCTTAGAGAAGGAGGCATATCTAGGTACACCCCTGCATAATCAGAGTGGGTGCTTTCTGCATGTGTGCCCTTCCAGCAGGAACGGTAATGTGTGTGCATCTGTGTTCCAGGGCAGGGTTGAGGTGGAGATTGGGAAGGAGGGCCTGAAGTTCGAGAATGGGGCCTTCACCTATTACGGCGTGTCTGCCCTGACCATGCCATCCTCAGGTAAGCTGCAACCCCTCCTGAGGGAAGTCTGGGCTCTCCCCATGCTGTGCCTGGGGCCTCAGGGGCAGGATTCTGCCTCCAACACTTGAGCCCCCTACATGATGGTCTGCTGCAGGACCTACTGAATATTCTACTCTAAGGGTTATGCAGTGGGAAGGGGCAGCAGTTTTTTTCAGGGCTTATCTTTGCTGCTCAACCCTACCCGTGAAAAACCTTTCCCTGGGGGAAGCATGTTTGCCAGCTCTCCAATGTTTCTGGCCATAGGCCCCTCCCAGTGTGGTTGTAGGATGGGATTTAGTTGTCCCCACCAGAGTGGGGGCTGCCTAACTCCCAGCATGGCTTCCCCACCACTGATTGTTCCTTTCACCAGTTCACCAGTCCCCGGTGTCCTCGCTCCAGTCCCTCCGCCACGAACTGCAGCCCGAGCCAGCTGACGGCACCCACTTGTCCACGTATTGCCCTGACTACACCGTGAGGGCCCTCTCTGATCTGCAGTTCATCAAGGTTTGGGCTGCTCTTTAGTGCTGCCGGCTTCGCACCAGCTTTGTGTCCCCAAGGGGCTAGACCACTTTATGTGGATTGAGCGTGAATGCCAATGGAGTTGGTCGGAGGTGTCCTAGAGCAGACCTTGAACTTGCTCTGCAGGATGATGGCCGTGGTTCCCCGCAGGCCCCCTCCGACCACTGCTGATCTAGTCCTGTCTCTGGGTCTAGGCATCCGGTTTCCTGCTGAAATCTTGAAAACACTTTGCTTATGCTGCCCTGTGCCCTTGGCTAGCATATGAATCTTTCTCCTTATCCTGCCTCGTGTGACTTGCCCACCCAGTTCAAGGTGCTTGTGAGCAGGAGGGGGTGGTATGACCATGTGCTTCACCTGCCCAGTAATGTGCTCTGTTCTCCAGGTCACACGACTACAGTACCTCAATGCACTCCTGGCCACCCGAGCCCAGAACCTGCCACTGTCCCCTGAGAACTTGGACCTCCAGGTCATTCCAGGCAGCCAGACCAGGCTCCTCAGTGACAGGACAGCCTCAGCAGCAGGTGAGCCTGCATGACCACATTTCACATGTGTCAGTCAAGAAGGTGCATGCCCTCCCCGGTCCTTGCTGCTGGCGCACACAGGCTTGCTCTCTCTGCCCTTTATTTTTTTATTTAGAAATTGGGGAAGGGAGGGAGAAGAAAGAAAAGGGGAGAAACATCGATTGGTTGCCTCTTGATGTGCCCTGATCAGGGACTGAACCTGCAACCCAGGCATATGCCCTGACACTATATAGACCAATAGGTACTTGGGTATATGAAGTCAACATTTTCTTTCTTTTGAGGGCCTGTTAGGATGGTTGACTTAATTGGAGAATACTTGTTAAATGGGAATAAGATCAAGTTCAGAATCTCTGTTGGCCATTTAGAATTAGGGTTAGGTCACCCGGAAAAGGAAGATTTGAGGCACCAGTGGGCCTGTTTCAGGGTGGATGGCTGATGGGCACCATCCCAGGTAGAAGGGCACCTGAGGCCTCTGGTTAGGTAACAGTCATGTTTAAAGTAGGCCCTGAATTCTGCTCCTGGGTTTCACTGTGCAGAGGAGGGTGGTGTTGGAACTCGGACTTTGTTATGAGATGGCAAACCCCACCCTCCCCATGTAAGTAGGGAGAATGCACAGCAGTTGTGAAGAGTGGGCTTTGGAGAGGAGTGGTCAGTGCCTGGGAATTTTCTTTTCCTTGTTAATTTAGGTTCTTTTACTCTGATTGAGATCCTAGGTTAGGATCAGGGACATTCCAAGATTTGGCATTCCTGAAGGAGTGGGTGGGACTTCGGAGAGGCTGTGGGAGGGAATGCAGGCCTCAGGGCCTGACTTAGCCCTGCAGTGGGGACACTGGGCTCTTGATGAACTCTTTACTATGCTGGGCACTGCTCAGCGCTTTCCTTATCCTCACTTAATCGAAGACTACTTCCCTGAGGTTTGAGAGAGAGGATAGCTGTTATGCCCATTTTCCAGATGAAGAAGTGGAGGCAGAGACAGACTTGGGCACTCTGGCCTGAAGCCTGTGTGTGACCTTGGCCTCAGGCTGTGGTGTCTCCCAAGGAACAGCTCTGCTTATTCAGACCCATCCTGGGGAGATGCTGGTGGGCTCTTATAGCAGAAAAGTAGTTTCTAAGAGGTGATGTACAGGTGCAAGGGACAGTGGATCCCATCCTGGGACACATGGGTGGCTTAGCCCATTGCTCATCTATGGGTGCTGGGAAAAGGGGACCCCAGATGGTATGGGCTGCTTGTGGGCTGGCCCAGGGCCCCTTCAGAGTGAACATCCATACCATCTTTTGGGGCTGGTCACAGTCCTGTGTGTACCACTCTGATATCTTGATTTTACAATATCCCCTTGTATAGAAGTTCACATGGTTGCACTAGACTTGTGTTTCAAAAGCCAAGACGTTTTTATGTGAGCCTTTCGGTTTTGGTTTTCTTGCATGGAAGCCTTTCCTATCTCCATCTGCTACTCAGACTGTGTATGTTATGTTCAGGGTACAGACTTAAATCTAAGAACAATGGTTTTCATTTCATCTTTTATCAGATACCCAGAGATGTTTCTTTCTTTCTTTTTTTTTAATCCTTACCTGAGGATACTTTTTAATTGCTCTTGGAGAGGAAGGGAGAGAGAAAAATCAATTGGTTGCCTCCCGTTCACACCTGGACCAGGGATTGTATGCACCTAGACAGGGGATTGAACTCACAACCCAGGCATGTGCCCTGACCAGGACTCAAATGCACAACCTTTCACTTACAGGATGATGCTCCAGCCAACTGAGCCACACTGGCCAGGGCCTCAGAGGTTCTTAAAATTCTTTTTTGGCCTCAGCTGCTCATTGGGCAGCCCTATAATGGGAGTAACTGGTAGTGGCTCTGTGGGTCATTTCTCTTTTGTAGCAGATTATCATCCCCTTCTATATTAATATTGTGGGTTCTTTCTTCCTGTTAGTGGCTTGACATTTACCCCACGAGGCTTGCCCCTTGTCTTTTTGCTCCTAGCCTTGATCTCTGGCATCTCTTTGCAGCCTCTCTGTTACCCTGGAGGGTTTCTTGTCACTACACGCATGAAGGTTTCACAGTACGCTGCGTCGATAGTAAAGGTTAGAGCCACTGCTAGGTAACTTTGGCACTGGATTCCCTGGCAGAGAAGTGCCTTTATTGACACGCTTAGAAGGCATGATGATTTTTTACTGCTTATAATAGGTTTGGCAAAGTGGATAAAAAGGCTAGATCTGACCCACTGCTGTTCTTGTAAATAAAGTTTTATTAGGTTCCACCTGTTTATTCACAGATTGTCTGGCTGCCTTTGAGCTACAGTGGAGTCAAACTGTCACTGAGACTATATGACTTGCCATATAGTCATATATATGCCATATAGTCATAAAAATATTAGCCTTTTACAGAGATAGCTTTCTGACCACTGACCTTCCATGTCAAATTTGGAAACAACTCCTCCACGTTGAACATTCACAGAACTGGATTTGCTAGGGAAGGTCCACTGAAAACTCCATGTTTCCTGACCCTCTTACTCATACCTTCCCAGCCATGAAAGCTAAAGCAGCTGGGCACAGCGTGCATACACTTCTGCCTGGGTTCTCCTGCCCAGCAAGTGTCAGTCTCCTCAGGGCTGCAGCGGAGGTGCTACAGGTTTACCTCAGTAGCGTGTCTCATCTTCTCTCTCTGCTCTCTCCAGCCTGCCCAGTAGATCTTTCCCTCTTTGGCACATTTGGAAACTGCATTTGATAATGGACTGGACTAGTGAGCATTTTTTGTTTTAAGAAAACACCCAAGGTAAATATCTTTCCTTTCCTTTCCCTCTGCTTTCCTTTCCCAGCCCCATAGCTGCTAGGAGGGGCTCAGAAACTGCTGCTCTGGCCTGGGCAGCATTACTCCATGGAGGTGCGTGGACCCTTCCTATCCCTTCTTGCTACTTACTTAATTTTTCTAGAAGATAGGAGGGGTCATGGTATACCTTCCCAGCCTTGAACACTAAAGCTCCCTTCTAAGGAAGGCTTCTCTTGCCCAGCATTATGGCTTCAGCTTCTTGTGAGCAGAACCTCTAACCCCTGCATTGTCACCTCTCAGTGATGACACTTGTCCTTGACGTGGTAACACTGTGGGGCAGAGTCAGCTGACTGTTTTCCTAACCAGTCACTCTCAAGTCTGCCTAGATACTTGCCGAGGTATCTCTCTTGACTTGACACTTCCTGTCCTAAAGAGGTTTGTCACACTTTATGGACTATGATATTCTTCTTCTCTCCTCTAGGGTCCAACCATGGCAGACCTGGCCTCCCAGCAGAGGAGAGCCCTGGGCGGAACCCAGGAGTTTAACTGCTTGTCAGGCAGCCCCAGGTCTGGGGACTAGACAAGCACTTGAGGCATGGAGAGAGCCCAGCTGCAGAGTAGCTTCCTACCAGCCTGTCCTCATCCCATCCGGGCCACGTTGTAGATGGCCCTTGCAGATGTGGGCCCTGAGCTGTTTTCAGAACCAGGCATCAGTGCCAGGAGACTTCAGCAGGTCCTGCTTCCTTTAGGAATTGGGGGCCAGCTAGGCACAGCTCCCAGGCCTGCTTCTGAAGGGAGTCAGAGGAATACCGTCATTTTCATTTTCCAGGCCCAGCCTTCTCCCTGTGACAGTGGTGTGTCTGTACCTCTTTGGGCCAAGCCAGGATGTGAGTGCATAATTACTGCCTTTATGTGGCTATGACCTGTACACGCTTTGCTCCTCATCTGCCAACCTGCTGCTTCTGGCAGCTCTCCAAGCAAACCAGGAGCACCAGTTTTAGCTGGGGTTCCAGATCCCCGTGGCTGTGGCGAACTTTGTGGCTTCCCTGACAGTGCCATGTTTCAGAGCACACCCTAGCCTGTCCCAGCCAAACCCGGAAGCACGATTCTTCACAAGTCTGTGCCACTAGTCCTTCTCCCTCCTGTGGAGGTGACTTTTCTGACCCTTGCAGAGCCATAAGCAAGTCCGCTGCCCCCCCGGGGGACTGAGGAGGCCTGCTCCTCCTCCTGTGCCTCTGCCTGTCCTGCTTAGTGGCCATTAACAGTATTGTCACTTTGTGTTTTAACAAGAGGTTATATATGGGAGGAAGGGCTCTTCTGCACCTAATCCTGCATTGTCAGGTCCCAGGGAGAGTAACCAACTATTAGACCACTTTGACACTGTCCTCCTGGCCCTTGGTGGGGGACTGGGTCTGTCAGTGCATGGAGGGCACAAAGGAGGGAAGGGTTGGATAAGGACTAAATGGATCATTGTCATCATTCTTTAAAAAAAAAAAAAAAAAAAAAAAATCAGATCAGAATTTTTCTATCATCTCTGAAACATTTTAAACTCTTTGCCTATTTCCTGTTCCCAGCTACGGGGTTTTAGAGAATTGGGAACAAGGGGGCATTTATCTTTTTCTTCTGGTTTACCTCTATTTACTGTCCACATTTCTTCAGCTGTGTAGAAACTGGGGCATCATGGGGACCTACGATCTTAGATTGGGTAGGGGGAGAGGAGGACTCCTGGACATTTCTCAAAGGAATTTTGGTCCTTGTCTGGGATCAACTGGAATGAAGGTCAAACAACAGTGGTGCTTGCTCAGACATTGTTCTCAAGGAATTCACTCCAAGAGTGAAATCCCAGGTAGGAAACCGATACTGCAAGTCCTCAAATAACCTCTCATTCTAATGGTGATGATATGCCCTAGGAACTTTTATATCAACCTATGATAAAGTTGATTTTGTTCTAGTTGGTTCGCTCAAAGTTGCAGAACCTATTTAACATTGAGGACTTATGTGCTTTAAAATCATCTTTCTCCAGAACAGTGGTTCTTTCTCTTGGCTACACATTAGAATCACCTGGCAAGTTAAAAATACTGAGACCTGGGCCCACCCCCAGGGAAAATATAATCAGTTCAAGCATCAGGATTTTATTTTTTGAAATAATTAGATTTGAAATAATTTAGGTTCACAGAAGAGTTCCATGTACACAGCCTTCATCTAGTTTCCTCTAATGTTAACATCTTACATCACCTTGGTACCTTTATCAAAACAAGGGATTAACATTGGTTTAATTGTTTGGATTAATTGGTTTAATTAATTAAATTGTTTATTTGGACTTTCCCAGTTTTTCTAATGCCCTTTTTCAGTTGCAGGATCCAGCAGGATATTCGTTTGCATTTAAAACTATTACTTTTTTATTTTCTAACTTTGTTTAGAAATAATTACAGATTCATAGGAAGATGCAAAGATAAAGGTACCCTTCACCCTGTTTTCCTCAATCGTTAAATTTTTCTTAGTTAAAATACAGTATCAAGCCAGGAATTGGACAGTGAGGGTATATAGTTATATGTCACCTTCATCTTCTTATGTGACACTGTGTAACCACCACTACATCTAGATGTAACTGTCCCATCAACGTGAGGATCTCCCTCCAATTACCCTTTCAGAGCTACACCCAGCCCCTTTGGCCACCATCCCTAAACCCTGGTAACCACTGATCTGTTTGTCATCTCTATAATTTTACTTCAAGATATTGTATAATAGGATCGTATAGTGGGATTGGCTTTTCTCAACACATGCCCTGGAGATTCATCTAAGTGGTTGGTGTGTGCCAATAGTTTGTCCCTTTTGATGGTTGCATGGTATTCCATGATGTATGCTCATTATCCCTGTTAGGGACGTTAGGTGGTTTCTAGTTTTTGGCTGTCCCAAATAAAGCTGCTATGTACATTCATTACAGGTCTTTGTGTAAACATTGGTTTCTTTCTCTGAGATAAATGTCTAGTAGTAGAATACTAGATTACATGATCATTGTTTAGTTTTTAAAAACTTTCAGCGTGGCTATACCATTTTACATCTCCACCAGCAACGTATGAGTCACCCAGTTTCTCCGAATCCTCGTCAGCATTTATTGTCACTTTTTTATTTTAGCCTTTGTGGTAGGTACGTAGTGGTAATCTCATTCTGATTTTCATTTTCATTAACATAGTGGCTAAATATTTCATGTGCTTATTTTACTTTGTGAACAGATGTTTCCATCTTTTACTCATTTTCTAATTGGATTGTTTAATTTCTTTACTGTGGAATTTTTAGATTTTTTTTTTTTAAGATTTTATTCATTATTTTCGGAGAGAAAGGCAGGGAGGAAGGAAGAAAGGGAAAGAAGCATCAATGTATGGTTGCCTTTTCACCTGCCTCCAGCTATGGACCTGGCTGGAGATCTGGCTTGCAGCCTGATTATGTGCCCTGGCTGGAGAATTGAACCAGTGACCTCTGGGTTTGTAGGTCAGTGTCAATCCACTGAGCCACACCAGCCAGGGCTTAAGTTCTTTATATATTCATATAGTCTAAATAATAGTCCTTTATCAAGGTTTTGGTTTATGAATGTTTTCTCCCATTCTAGCTTATTTTTTCATCCTCTAAACAGGATGAAAATTTAGAGTTTTTAATCAAAGTTTTTATTAAAGTTTTAAATTTTTGATAAAGTCCAATTTACTGATTTTTTTTTTTTTTTTTTTTAAGATTTTATTCATTATTTTTAGAGAGGGGGGAAGGGAGGGAGACAGGGAGAGAAACATCAGTGTATGATTGCCTCCAGCTGGGGGTCTGGCTGGAGACCTAGCTTGCAACCTGTTTTGTGCCCTGACTGGGAATCCAACAGTTGGGTTCATAGGCCGGTGTTCAATCGACTGAGCCCCACCAGCCAAGGCAAATTGATTTTGTTTTTCATAGATTGTTTTTGGTGTCATGGCTAAGAATTCTTTATCTCCTACTAGATTCTAAAGATTGTTTCCTATGTTTTTTCCCCTAAACTTTTTAGATTTGTTTTACATTTAAGTCTGTGATCTATCTTGAGTTACTTTTTGCATAAGGTATGAGTCTTAGGTCAAGGTCAAGGTTCTTTTTCTTTAAACAAGGTCAAGGTTCTTTTTCTTTAAATTTGCATTCTACTGTTACTAATTCAATTGAGTGTCTTTTTTTATACTTGACCAGTTCTTGTTTTCTCCTCTGGGAAATAAATGCCTCTTTGTGTCTTGCCCTTTTTTCTATTTACAACAGTTCTTTACATATCCTGGATTCTAATCATTTGTAGGATAAAATTGCAAAAAGCTCTTTCAGCTTGTTGGTTAGCTAGCTTACCGTCCTTTTTGTATCTTTTGATAAATCGTTAAACTTAGTTTTTCTGCAGTCAGGCTTATCAAGTATTCTCTTTCATTTTTTTTTGTGTCTTAATAAATTCTTCTCTAACGGTTATAAAAATATTTTTCTGCATTATCTGTCTACAAACACACACGTATGCACACGTTCAAATGTCTTAACTCACCAGAAATTGATATGTATGTGCACTATTCAGTTTCCTTTCTTTTTCCCCAAATGGATAAGTGTTCTAGTTTTACATACTTGCGTAGCACATCTTTCCCTTCTGCTCTGCAATGCCCTCTCTCATAAATCAGATGTTTTGTATTGATTTGCTATCCTGCAACTTTATGTTCTTATTTCTAATAATCTTTTTTTTTTTTTTTAATTTTATTGTTGTTGTATTACATCCATCCCTTTTTTTCTCCCCTCTGTCCCCCTCCCCTATTTCTAATAATCTTATGTGGTGTCTTCAGGCTTTTCTATGTATGGTATTATGTCATTTGCAAGTAGTGACAGGTTTACTTCTTCCCAATATGGATGCCTTTTATTTCTTTCTCTTACCTAATTGTTCTGGCTAGGACTTCTAGTACTGTGTTAAATAACAGTGGTGAGGTGAGAGTGGGCATCCTTGTCTTCTCTCTCATCTTAGAAGAAAACTTTTCAGTTTTCCACCATTGAGTATGATATTAGCTGAAGGTTTGTTAAAAACTGTCTTTATTATGTGAGGTACTTTCCTTCTATACCCATTTTATTGACTTTTTTTTGTTTTGTTTTTTAAAGATTTAATTTATTTTTAGAGAGAGGGGAAGGGAGAGAGGCAAAGAGGAAGAGAGACATCAATGTGTGGTTGCTTTTCACCTGCCTCCAGCTATGGATCTGGCTGGAGATCTGGCTTGCAACCTCATTTGGTGCCCTGGCTGGGGAAACGAACCAGTGACCTTTGTGTTCTCAGGCTGGCACCTTATCTACTGTGCCACCAGCCAGGGTTTATTGACTATTTTAATTATTAATGGATGTTGCATTTTTCAAATGTTTTCTCAGCATCTATTAATATGCTTGCATGACTTTTTAATTTTGTTAGTGAAGCGGATTGATTGCATTGATCAGTTTGCCCGTGTTGAACCACACTTCTATCCCAGGAGTAAATTCTACTTGATCATGATGTATATGATCTTTTAATGTTCTGTTGTACTTGATTTGTTAGGATTTTGTTTAGGATTTTTGCATCTATACTCATCAGAAACAGTGGTCTGTAGTTTTTTTGCGGTATGTTTACCTGATTTTGGTATCAGGGTAATGTTCGCTTCATAAAATGATCTAGGAAGTATTCCCTCTTCAGTTTGTTTGTTTTTTTTAGAATAATTAGGGAAGGATGGATGGGTGTTAAATATCTCTGAATGTCTGGGTAGAATTCCTAGTGGAGCCATCTGGTCTGGAGCTTTGTTATTTTAAGAGGTTTTTGATTACTGTTTCAGTTTTGTTACTCGTGATTGGTCTGTTTAGGTTTTCCGGCTCCTCATGGTTTAGCCTAAGAAAGTTACATGTATTTTTAAGAATTTGTCCATTTTTTCTAGGTTATCTTAATTTGATGGCATATTATCCTTTCATAGTATTCTTACACACTCCTTTGTATTTCTGTTATATCCATGGTAGCTTCTCTTTTATTTCTGATTTTATTGAGTCTCTTCTCTTTCCTTAGTAGGTCAAGCCAGACTTTCGTCAGTTTTACTCTATTTCTCTTTATTCTCTGTTTCATTTATTTTCTAATTTTTATTATTTCCTTCCATCTACTGACTTCTGGTTTCATTAGTTCTTTTTCTAGTTCTTTACGGTGTAATGCTAGATTATTTGAGATTTTTCTTATTTCTTGAGGTAGGCCTGCAATGCTGTAAACTTCCCTCTTAGTACCACTTTATCCCAAAATTTTGGTGTGTTGTATATTCGTCTATTTTCTTTTTTGAAGATTTTATTTATTTTTTTCTCTTTGTTAACAGTTAACTTTTTTTTCTTTTTTTTTTTTAAGATTTTGTTTATTATTTCCAGAGAGAGGAAGGAAGAGCGGCAAAGAGGGAAAGAAACATTAATGTATGGTTGCCTTTCACCTACCACCAGCCACAGATCTGGCTGGAGACCTGGCTTGTAACCTGGTTATGTGCCCTGGCTGGGAACTGAACCAGCAACCTTTGGGTTTGCAGGTCAGTGCCTTATCCACTGTGCCACCAAAGTAGCCTTTTTATACTGTAACTTACAAATTACAGAAGTTACAGTGTCTTTTTAAAATGCTTTTTCCCCTTTAACCATTATATTGTTGTTTAATACCCTATTCTAAAATAGAATTGTAATTTCCTCTTCCATTTTTCTCCTTCAAAAGTTTTTAAAATTTATTGATGTTAGAGAGAGAGGTAGGGAGAGAAACATAAGTTGTTCCACTTATTTTATGCATTCATTGGCTAACTCTCATAATGCGCTCTGACCAGGTATCAAATCTGAAACCTTGGCATATTAGGACAACTAAGCTACCTGGGTAGGCCTCAAAGTTTTAACATACTTTTATCTTTTTGTTTCAGGTAGAAGAGCGCCTTTAAATATTTCTTGTAGTACAGGTCTTCTGATGGTAAATTTCTTAAGCTTTTGTTTGCCTGTAAAAGCCTTTATTTCTCATATATATATATATATATATATATATATATATATATATTCATGAATTCCCATATATATATGAATACATATATATGTGTAGGAATACATATGTATATATGTATTCATATTTAAAGACTAACTTTGCTGAGTACATTCTTGGTTGGTGGTTTTTCTCTTTCAATATTTTAAATATTTCATTCTATTTTCTTCTGGTTTCTAAGGTTTTGGCTGAAAAAAATCTAGTGATAATCTAATAGGGTTTCTTTTTTAAGTTACAGTCTTTTTGCCTCTGGCTGCCTTGAGAAATCCTAACAGTTTTAACATAATGTATCCTAAAGGTCTTTTTGCATTAACACAATTAGGTGTTTGGTTAAAAACTTTTTTTTCCTGTTTAAATAAAATTCTAAAGAGGCAAAACTAACCTATAGTTGGCAGCAAGCCAACCCTGGGCCTCAGGGCTGGTGGGTGATGGACTACAAAGAGATGCAGGAGAGCATTTTGGAAGATGTCCTATATTTTTATTGTGGTTGTAATTACAGCCGCATGTAATATACATTTGTCAGAATTCATTGCAGTATATTCCAAAAATGGGTGCATTATTACTAGAGGCATTTTATTACCTCAATGAAGTTGATTTTTTTTAATTTAATATATTTTGTTTATTTTACTATTACAGTTGTCCCAGTTTTCCCCACTTTGTCCCCCTCCTCCCAGTACCCCATTCCCTCCAGCAATGCCCCCCTTAGTTCATGTCCATGAGCCATGCATATAAGTTCTTTGGTGTCTCTATTTCCTTTATTCTTCTTAACATCCCCTTGTCTATTCTGTAACCATCAATGTGTACTTTTTTATTTTTTCCCTTTCACATCCAGACAATTCACCATTTAATTACTGCCTTCTGTCAGCTTCTCAAATCATATTAATACAAAAGTTTTCATTATTCTAAAATGCCTGTTAATTCATTTGTTTAAAGAATTACCCTTTTAAGTAATGTGAATTGCAATATCACCAAACACATGCAAAAATACATTTACATGTGTACATATTTTTACACATATTTAAAGTACATACTGGATTTTGAAGAGTTAATGCAAAAAAATTTTAAATATGCTTACATAATTATTGCATGTTAAATGATAGTGTTTTTTGTTTTTTTTTTAGATTTTATTTCATTATTTTTAGAAAGAGGGGAAGGGAGGGAGGGAGAGAGACATCAATGTATGGTTGCTTTTCACCTGCCTCCAGCTACAGATCTGATTGGAGACCTGGCCTGCAACCTGGTTATGTGCCCTGGCTGGGGAATCGAACCTGTGACCTTTGGGTTCGCAGGCCGGCACCTTACCCACTGTGCTACCAGCCAGGGCAAATGATAGTGTTTTTGATATATTGTAGCAAGATTAAGCACTTTTTTCTTTTTTAATACTTACTTTACTCTGGAATGCTATTTTTTGTGAAATATATCACAGAAATGGTGTATTGCAGAACTCACTTTTGTGAAAAGTTGTCCTAGAGACAGTGCCAAACCCATAGTAAAAACTGAATTTGGTTTTGAGTCAGATCGCCCCCCTCCAATAATACAACTCTATTTTAAGCTACTGGAACTACAACTTATTCTTTTTGGTGTTTCCCATCTTAAATAGTAGATTTATTTGTTACTTATTTAGGCTGTGCACAGGTCTTACTTCTTTCAATACCCTCTGTTTTTCCTCTACATGTGTTTTACAAGTTGAAGCCTTCACAAATAATGGCACTTGCGGTGCTCAGCTGGTTCCCCGAGTAGAAATTATGTCTACTAAGTTGAGGTAAAAAATAAAAATCCCTAGGATTTAAATAATTTTGTAGAGTATTATTCTAGCTATTTTTTGTACTTGTGGTTGACTTCCTGTGTGGTCCTAAACTAACCCCTGAACTATTTAAGAGCCTGTTGAGGTAGGGATTAGGTATGTTCACACTTCAATAATAAAGTTTACTATAGCATTAAATTCCTTTTCCCAAGTATCCCCAGTTTGGGGGCCTTCATAAATGGAAATGTATATTTGCATGATCTAGTTGAAAGGAATCTCATCTAATTTACATGCTAAGGTGAGAATATATATTGCCTATGTACAAGAATCATATAGTTTAGTAGTTTGCAACTTCCATCCACATTGGTCTTCTTTCTCAGCATCTTTTTTAATCTAAAGACTGATTTCACAACACACCCATGACCAGTTGGGTGCTATTTAAAACATAAATTGCCAACATAATCTATTATATGTTACCCACAAATAAGCATATATTTTATAACAGTGAATAAGAAAGATAGCATGACTTCTGTGTAATAGACATCCACATTTTCTTACTTTTTTCTTCTTCCTTAACTGAATTAGATTTTCTGAGTAATTGCAAGTAACCTGATTTTCCCATATTTTGAAATTATTCCAATCTAAGAAGACTGAACCTGCAGTAATGCAGATACAAGTAATATACAAAATTGTACCTTATTTAATAAAATCTATAACAAGATCACTTTTTTTTTTTTTTGGGTTTCATTTGTTTATTCATCTCTTTTTTTTTTTTAAGATTTTATTTCATTATTTTTAGAAAGAGGGGATGGGAGAGAGGCAGAGAGGGAGACAGACATCAACGTACGGTTGCGTTTCACCTGCCTCCAGCCACAGACCTGACTGGAGACCTAGTTTGCAACCTGGTTATGTGCCCTGGCTGGGGAATCGAACCTGCGACCTTTGGGTTTGCAGGCCGGCACCTTAACCACTGTGCTACCAGCCAGGGCTCAAGATCACTTTAAAGCATTTGTAAATTAAGGTTGGTTCTTATCCATTCAGCTGCCCTATGTCTTTTGATTCGTGCATTTAATCCATTTACCTTTTATTTGTGTTCCTGTCTGTCTCTCTGTTTCTTCTTCTTAAAGCAGACCCTTTAGCATCTCTTGCAATGCTGGTTTGGTGGAGATGTATTCTTTTAGACTTTTTTTTGTCTGGGAAGCTCCTTATTTCACCTTCCATTTTGAATGACAGCCTTGCTGGGTAGAGTATTCTTGGTTGCAGCCCTTTGTTTTTCATTGCTTGAAATATTTTTTGCCATTCCCTTCTGGCTTGTTGTGCTTCTGTTGAGAAATCAGTTGATAACCATATGGGAGCCTCCTTGTATGTTATTAGCTGTTTCTCTCTTGCTGCTTTTAGGATTCTCTCCTTGTCTTTGAAATTTGCCATTTTCATTATTCTGTATCTTGGCGGGGCCTGTTTGGGTTCATCTTCATTGGGACCCTCTGCCTCCTGAGTTTGCATGACATTTTCTCTCCTCAAGTTAGGGAAGTTTTCGGTCATTACTGTTTCAAAGAGGTTTTCTATCCCTTGCTCCTCCTCTTCTCTTTCTGGTATCCCTGTGATACGGATGTTATTACATTTCATGTTGTCCTGCATGCAGCTCTCTTAAAACCTCTTCATTCTTTCTCAGTCTTTTTTCATTTTGTTGCACTGCCTTGGAATTTTTTTCCTAAATTGACCTCCAGCTCACTGATCTGATCCTCTGCTTTCTCTAGCCTGCTTTTGATTCCTTCTGTTGTGTTCTTCAGTTCAGAAATGGTATTCTTCATTTTCTCCTGGCTCTCATTGATGGTGTCTGTGTCCTTTTTAATGCTTGTGTAGTTCTCAGTAAGTTCCTTATAGCTTTCCTGGAGTTCTTTGTAGTTCCCTTGGAGTTGTTTGTAGTTTTCTTTGAACTCACTGAGCTCATTGAGCTTCTCTATCATCATTATTTTGAATTCAATGTCTGATATGGTGCTTGCCTCTATTTCATTTTGCACTTTTCCTGGAGATTCCTTCTTTCCATTTGCTGAGGCTTTATTTCTTTGTCTCCCCATTTTAGGTGGTTCTTGTTTGTTTCTGCTTCTTAGATTGGTCTGCTTTGACTTACTGTCTTAGTGGTGTGGCCTTCTGTTGAAGTTGATTTTTAAAAGAGGACAGGAAAAGGAGGCAGCAAGGACAGAATATTCACAACAAAGATAACATGAGCTCTGTTAGCTTCTTGAATATAAGGGTCCAGTTCTTCCCATAGTTTGGTAAGTTCTTAACAATTATTAATTTGATAAGCTTTATGTTCCCTTCTCTTGCTCTTCTATCTTCTGATCTACCCATTATGCTTGTTTCTCTTTCTAAGAGTAGAATTCTTTCCCATTTGAAACTCAGTTCAGGACTTCTGGTCAAGATGGGGGTGTAGGTAGAAATGCTTCATTTCCTTGTGCCATCATAGAAAGAATTAAAACCAACTCTCAAAAGAAAAAAACATTAGAAAATAAATATATATGGAAGGATTTAAAGAAACCACATTCGTCCAGATGGGTAGGAAGGGCAGAAATGGGATGGAGAGGCAATGTGGCTTGAAGAAGTGGTGGTGGCCCCACATTTATGTTTGATGGATCAAAATTGGGACAGACACCCTGGGAGCAAGTGATCCTAGTTCCGGGCCAAACCTCACAACCCAGGGTTCCAGTACCAGAAAGGTAAATCCCATTATCTCTGGCAGTAAAAACTAGTAGGGTTTGGGGGGGTGGAAGAAACAGCTGGGTTTTCACTGCTAAAAGGGCCTGTGTGGTCTTAGAATGTATGTGAACCCCAAGCCAGCAACTGGAAGGGCAGCAATCACGTACAGGAAGCAAGTGAAGTGACTGGAAAGGGGGCAAGTGCCTGGCAAGTTGCCAGAAGCCAAGCAGTGGAGGTGTCCCCTCTCTTAGCCCCCCACCACAAACAGAGCCACAAGTAGTGAAGCAGGTTCCCCCACCTAATACACAGAGGCAAACACAGGCTGCCATATTGAGGAGGTAAAGAAATATGCTCCAGCCCTGGCTGGTAGCACAGTGGATAAGGTGCCGGCCTGTGAACCCAAAGGTCGCAGGTTCGATTCCCCAGCCAGGGCACATAACCAGGTTGCAAACCAGGTCTCCAGTCAGGTCTGTGGCTGGAGGCAGGTGAAACGCAACCATACATTGATGTCTCTCTCCCTCTCTGCCTCTCTCCCTTCCCCTCTTTCTAAAAA
>PVIW01010533.1:0-43569 GCA_004026585.1 Noctilio leporinus
AAGGAAGGAAGGAAGGAAGGAAGGAAGGAAGGAAGGAAGGAAGGAAGGAAGGAAGGGAAAAAAAAGAAAGCAGGAAAGAAAAAGAAAGAAAGAAATTCAAAGAGCTAGAATCTATAGCTCAGGTCTCATAAGGAAACTGAATCCAAGGCTTGGGGGGCTGGTTGGCAGAGTCTCTTTTGAACTGGAAAATATTTGTGGTCCAGCATTGCCTTTATTTACCCAGAATATTTAATGTGCCTTTTTTCTTCCATCTCTCACATCCGCTCAGAGAAGATGTTAGTTCTCTGAAATTAAACACTTAGCTTGATTACTGTTTTGTTAATTGCTGCATTCAAAAACCCCTGGAGCTCCTGCCTGTTTAACATGGATGGTGCTGTGAAAATGATAGGCACAGAGCTGGCATGCAGGTGGATGGACAACAGCTTTGGAATGCCATCCCAACTACCCCCAACTGTTCTTGCTTAAGCAGCTGGGTCCCTGCATGTGCGGCAGTGGGACAGGCCAGGTCATAGCCAGTGCCTCTCACAGGGCCATGTTTTAGGAGGGCAGTGCCCCCATGAAGTCCCAAGTCTCACCAGCCATCTGGGAGAATGTAGGGACTAAACCCCAATCAGGGCACCTGACCAAGGATGTTTAAAGAAGGACAGACCAGAGAGAACTCAAGCTGTCTCCACCATTTGTTGATGCCTAAGATGTTTAAGAAATACGGTGTCATTTATTCCTGTGTTATTTGATAATTTACTAATTTATTCAATGAATATTTATTAAATGCTATTATTTCAGGCATCTAGCCAGATACTGAGAAATGAGCTAGCAAGATGGATAGAGGACCTGCTCTCTCCTGGAAATTAGAATCGGCCTATGGAGTGGACACATCACCATGAATCCCACTTCTTCCTGAAATTGCCATGGCCACAAGAAAACTACCTCCTAATCTAACTGTAGGTGCCTTCTCTAATGAGTGTCATAACAATCTCATTTGGCCTTTGAAGAGGGTAAGGAACTTACTACTGTCTTGCTGCTAGCAGTCCCATTTTCACTTAACAAACCATATAGTTGGAGTGTCTGGTCCAAGGTGAGGTGAAATGAGAAAATAGGGGCCCTGTAATCCTCCTCCTAGCAATGCAGGGTGGATATTCTCAGCGGCTCTCCAGCTGTTAGCAGCATTGCTAGCCACTGCTCAGGGCCTAGAAAAGCGAGAATTTCCACACCCAACTACTGCATGGCCCAGCAGATGTATCTATTCACATGAAGTTCATATCAATCAGTCAGTGAACAAAAAATATCCCTCCCAACACTGTCACTGTAAAGCAACAACCACCACAGACTGAAATGCTCTCTAGGAAGATGTGATTACATGCTAGTTTTTGGAACGTGAGAGCTGGCACACTGCCAGTTTGGAACACTCTGGAATGCCTTTCCACCTAGTCACCTGCTCACCTTTGACTTTTCTGGGCCTTTCATCCCAGTCTCCAGGAGGGCTATGGACTAGAACATGGGCTCCGTAAGGCACAAGTTATTGTGTGTTGTTTTTCACAATGTTCCCAGTGCCTAGAGCAGTGCATGATATGCAGAAAGCCTCAAAATTGTTGAGTAAGTGAATGAACAGGAACAGAAACTAAGGATGTGGAAAGTAGTCGCAAAGACTGTGTTGAATGAATGAATGCAGTCCAAAGTTAAAATGTTTAAGCAAACAAACAAATAAACAGAACCCTTAGAATGTGGCTGAATCTCACAGTGTTCTTTGGAGTGGATCAGAGTTCCTGGCATCATTCTTAAATCATTCCCTCAAGTTTTCCTGTTAGGAGCCACAGAGGAGGAAGATATCGTCACCCTGCCTACGCTGGGGAATCATCTGGCCACTGTGGGCCACCATGAAATATTCAGATTACCAAACATCAGCCAAGCATTTTTATGCTAACTCATGTGTGGGGACTAAAGGCAACTGGTTAATATTGATGGAGGGTTTCTGTGCCTGGTGCTGTGTGGCCCCTCCCTCATGAGGCTGGGGTAGCTGAGAAAATGTGCTTCTCTGCTGAGCTCACCATGTAGTGGACAGCCCCAAAGCTCCCTGGGTGGAAGCCACAACTTTGGTCATGGGCAGTGCTATATGCTGAGCTGAGCAGGTCAGCAGAAAACACACCATCATTTTTAAATGGTCAGGACTTTTCTAATGCCACTTGGAAGTTCCCTGTCAATGTCAGGGCATAGAAAGCAGTAAAAATAACATTTTTAGAATGAATAGTGAGAAGAAAGCAATGAAAGTGGATTAAGAAGAGTGAAAATTTCATTTACTTAGGGTTTGTAAACTTTTCTTTATTAACTTCAATAAAGTTTTCTTTGAAGTCATTCCAGTCTTTTTAAAGTTCTGACTCAATTTTTTCTCTGTTCTGGAGCAAATTTTGCCTGCTAATTTCCAATGAGACCAGCCCTTAAAAATGAACTAGGTTTAGCATATGGATTTTAACACTCTAAATTTTTGCAGGCAGCAATGTAATATTGTTTTAATATTTAATTTTGAGATTTACATAATATCTTTCCTCCAAAGAGCTCAATATATTGCAATATTGTAAAATTCCTTTCATATTCAAAGATTATTCTTTATGCATGCAAATACTATATTTAACTAAGGAATAATGCAAATTAGGTGATGTATTCAGAGAAATTGGTAAGCTAGATAATTCTTTTGTAGGAAAAGTAGTGTCTCTGAGCAACTTTAATTGTCCAGGAATTTCAAAAATGCTTTCGCATCTGGTCAAGGTGGTGGCATAGGTAAATGCAGTACCTGCATCCTTCCACAACCACATTAAAGTTACAACTAAACTACAGAAAAACCATCATTCAGAACTGCCTGAAGCCTAGCTGAACAGAAGTACTATAACAAAGGCTATAAAGAAGAAGCCACATGGAGACTGGTAGGAGGGGCAGAGATACAGAATGGGTTGGTCCCACATCCACGTATGGTGAATAAAAATTGTGAGCAATATCTCAGCTGTGGATGTCCCACCTGAGGAACAAGGAAACCCAGCCCTACACCAGGTGCCCAAACCCAGGATTCTAGTACCAGAAAGAAAGTCCCCATAAATTTTGGCTATAAAAACTAGCAGAGATTGTGATTGAGGGAGACAAAGGGTCCTTTTAAGGGACCATACATGGACTCACTTGCTCTGAGCTTCAGTATTGGGGCAGCAGCTCAAAAGACACCAAGGATGTAGGGGAGGACTGAACTGTCTGGCTTTGGGGCAAGAGCTGGAGGGACAGATTTCTCCCAGACAGAAGTTCAGGCAGAGGCCATTGCTACTTTTTTGAGGCTTCCTTCCACAAAGCTGACAGGTAGGTGCTATATCTTAGACTCCATCAACCTGGCTCACACTGTTTGCCCTGCCCTGGTGATTCCCTGAGACATTGCCCCACTATACTTGCACACACACCTAAGCTGCTACCAATGGCTTTTCCATACAAATGGCCTGTCTTGGCTCATGCTTCAGACTATGTTAAGATTTCTTGAACAAGCAGCATCTGGCCTTGGTATACCCCATACTTCTCACTAAGTGGTCTCAGGCCCAGCACTTGTGGCAGTTAGCTTTGACTTACAGCTTGGCCTCTCCTAGGCACCTCCAGGGCCAACACAAGTAACAGCCATCTACAGGTCACTTCGTAGCTCATGTTAGGTGGCCCCAGGCAGAACACAGGTGGTGACTGACCTTAGCCAACTTCCTGGGAGGCCTCAGAGCCAATGCACCCAGTGTACAGCTTAAGACCATGCCTTAGCACCACCCAACCACCTCCACCAAAACACACTCAAAGGGCAGACTCAGCAGGCACCAGAGCCCCACTGAAGTAAGTCCTGCTCCATAGGGTGAGCCCTTGCACAGAAGATCCTCCACCATGGTCACAGCCAGTGCTTGCAATGGATTGGCCTGGGGGTAAATCCTTCCCGTTGATATACTAACAATAATCAAGACTCAACTATAATGAGGGGAGGTGAGTGTTCTGAGCCCACACAAAGAGGCACACCTGGAGTGCCCAGCTCAGGTGAACAGGGAGGCTATGCCACTGGACCCAACACGACACCTATTATATAAGGCCATTTTACCCAGCTGGAAAGACATAATGGCTCTACCTAATATATAGAAAGACTGCGAAAAATAAGGAGACAAATGAAAGAACAGAACAAAACTTCGAGAAAAAAAACACTAAACAAAATGGAGACAAGCAATCCACTAAATGCAGAGTTCAGAACACTGATTATAAGGATGCTCAATGAACTTAGCAGGAGAGTAGAAAATAACCTAGTGAGAACTTCAACAAAGACATAGAAAAAATAAAGACAGAACTAAAAAACATTTAAAAAGAGTCAGAAGTGAAGAATATACTAACTGAAATGAAGACTACATTACAGGGAATCAACAGTGGAGTAGATGAAGCAGAGGACATAAGAGATTTGGAAGATAAGGAGGCAGAAAACAAACAATCAGAACAGTAGAAAGAAAAACAAATCCAAAAATATAAGAATAGCCTAAGTAGTCTGTGGTACAACTTCTAGCAAACCAACATTGGTATCATGGGCATGCCAGAAGGGAAAAAGAGAGGGCAAAGAATTGAAAGCTTACAAAGAAAATATGCCACTTTTAGTCAACATGCAAGGTCTATCCCAAAAGTATTGAGCCAATGTCAATAAAATTAAAATAGTTTGTGTGGCCGATACTTCTGGGACAGACCTTGTAATATTGGAAATTCTAGCCACAGTGATCAGACAAGAAAAAGAAATAAAATGAATTCAAATTGAAAAAGAGGAAGTAACACTGTCATTATTTGCAGATGATATGATAATGTACATAGAGAACCTTATAAGGGCCACCAAAAATCTACTCAAGTGAATTTGGCAAAATGTCAGGATATGAAATCAATATTCAGGAATTGAAGGCATTTTTGTATACCAACAATGAAATATCAGAGACAGAAACTAGGAAAAAATTGCCATTTACTATAGCAACAAAAAATAGAGTACTTAGGACTAAATTTAACCAAGGAGGTAAAAGCCCTGTACTCAGAAGACTACAGAACACTGAAAAATGAAATTAAGGAAGATACAAATAAATGGAAGCATATGCTATGTTAATGGATTGGATGAATTAACATTACTAAAACGGCCATACTACCCAAAGTAATCTATAGATTCAACACAATTCCTATTAAAATACCAATGACATATTTTTCAGATCTAGGACAAATATTTCAAAAATTTATATGGAACCTAAAATGACCCCCAATTTTCTCAATGATCTTAAGAAAGAAAAACAAAGTAGGAGGGATCATAATACCTGAAATCAAACTATATTACAAGGCCACTGTAATCAAAATAGTCTGGTACTGCCATAAGAACAGACATATAGATCAATGGAACATAATAGAGAGCCCAAAAATAAACCCAGGTCTCTATGGTCAATTAATATATGGCAAAGGGGATGTGAGCATACAATAGAGTAAAAATAGTCTCTTCAATAAGTGGTGTTGGGAGAACTAGAATGGTACCTGAAGAAAAATAAAACTGAACTACTAATTTACACCATATACCAAAAAAACCCTCAAAATTAATAAAAGACTTAAACATAAGCCATGACACTATAAAAGTCCTAGAGGAAAACATAGGCAGTAAAATTTCAGATATCCCATGCAGCAATATTTTTGCCAATTTATCCTCTAGGACAAGGGAAATAAAGGAAAGCATAAACAAATAGGACTACATCAAACTAAAAACATGATGAAAGAAAATATCAGCAAAATAGAAAGGAAACCAGCTGTATGGGAAACCATATTTGCCAATGATATCTTGAACAAGGGTTTGGGCTCCAAAATATATAAAGAACTCATACAAAACAACACCAGAAAGACAAACAATCCAATTACAAAGGACCTAAACAGACACTTCTCCAAGGAGGATATACAAAGGGCTCATAGACATCTAAAAATTGCTCACCACCACTAGCTATTAGAGATATGCAAATTAAAACCACAATGAAATACCACCTCACACATGTCAGAATGGCCATCATTAACAAATCAACAAACAACAAGTGCTGGTGAGGTTGTGGAGAAAAGGGAACCCTAGTGCACAGTTGGTGGGAATAGATTGGTGTAGCTACAGTGAAAAACAGTATGGAATTTCCTCAAAAACTAAAAATGAAATTGCCTTTTTTGACCCAGTGATTCTATTGCTGGGATTATACCTGAAGAATCCTGAAACACCAATTCAAAAGAACCTATGCACCCCTATATTCATAGCAACATTATTTACAATAGGCAAGTGCTGGAAACAGCCTAAGTGCCCATCAGTAAATGAGTGGATCAAAAACTTGGTACATTTACACAGTTGAATACTACATAGAAGAAAGAAAGAATTCCTACCTTTTGCATGGATGGAACTGGAGAATATTATGCTAAGTAAAGTAAGCCAGGAAGCAAAAGACAAATACCATATGATCTCACCTATAACAGGAACCTAATGAACAAAGCAAACAAATGTGCAAAATAGAATCAGATGCATGGAAACCAGGAACAGATTGACAATGGCCAGAGTGGAAGTGGGAGGAGATAAGGAGGGAAAGAAGGGGAAGGGTCTAGTCAAGAAATATATATAAATGACCCATGGACATGGACAACAGAGTTGGGGGATTGGATGTGGGAGAGGGGGATGGGTGGGGTAGAGGACCACAATTAGGGGGAAAGTGGGATAACTGTAACAGAACAACAATAAAAAATCAGGGGAATGGGTGGGTGGGGAGGGGGACAGAGGGGAGCAAAAAGGGGATGGATGTAATACAACAACAATAAAATTAAAAAAAAAAAAAGAATGACCTCTGGGAACACGGGCCCCACCTTCCAAAAATAATAATAATAATAATCATCATCATCATGAAAAACTTCCCTAACCTGGTAAAGAAAACAGACATGAGCCCAGGAAGTGTGGAGTCCCAAACAAGATGAACCCAAAGAGGCCCATACCAAGACACATCATAATTAAAATGTCAAAAATTAAGGACAAAGAAAGAATCTTGAGAGCAGCAAGAGAAAAGCAATTAATTACCTACAAGGGCTCTTCCATAAGACTTTCAGCTGACTTTTCAACAGAAACTTTGCAGGCCAGGAGGGAGTGGCAAGAAATACTCAAAGTGACGAAAAGCAAAAACCTACAACTCAGGTTACTCTACCCAATAAAGCTATCATTTAGAATCAAAGAACATATAAAGAGCTTCCCATGCAAGAAGAAGCTAAAGGGCTTCATCACTATCAAACTTGTATTACATGAAATGTTAAAGGGTCTTCTAGAAGAAGAATGAGGAGGAGGAGGAGGAGGAGAAAAAAATTAAAATATGAATAATATAATCGCAATAAATACATATCGATCAACAATTGAATCTAAATAAAAATAAGTGAACAAGCAGAACAGAAACAGACTCACAGAGAACACTTTGCCAGACAGGAGGGTAGCTGGAGGGATAAGTAAAAAAGATGAAGAGATTAAGAAGCACAAATTGGTAGTTGCAGAATAGTCACCAGGGATGTAAAGTACAGAATAAGGAATATAGTCAATAATATTGTCATAACTATATAGGGTGTCAGATGAGTACAAGACTTATGGGATGATCATTTAGTAAGTTATAAAATGTCTCATCACTGGGTTGTACAGCTGAAATTAATATAATATTGATTATCAATAATTAAAAATAAAATAGCTAAAGTAAAAAGAAATATTGCACTAAAAAACCAAGGGATGGATTTCATGATATATAAATTATACTTCAATAAAGTTGTTTAGAGAGCAGAAAGATGCCTTAAAAATAACAAACTATAGGGGCTCGTGATTATTAACAGGAATGGTGTATTATTTTTAAAACCTAGTTAAGTAATGCATTGTGTCTGTGTTGTGGGCACAGTGGATATGTTAGTATTCCACTTGGTATCAGCATAGCTATCCTTACATAAACTGTGTGGAATATAAATGTCAGATATAAAACTGATCATGGCATCATGTAAGTAAGGGAAAAGGGTTACTTCTCCAAACACACAATGAGGAAAGACAGACACGCTCCTGACAGCAGAATCAGCCTGTGCTAGGTACACAGGCTCCTCCACTCCTGTCCTCATCATTAGCTAATGGGGATGCAGGCTTTGCTGCTCTTTTTTCTGGTGCCCACTCCTTCCTTGAAGAATGGACAAACCAATACTTGTCATTTGTCTGTTGTGGATGACATTAGTCCCAAACAAAGAGACTGAGAGACCATGGAAAGAAACAGCCTTAGAAGAAAAAAATCCAAATTGCTGTCTGGCTCAGGACATATTCTCAGAAATAATGCTCATCTCCCAGTCCACAGCATGGTTTACAATATGATTTTCTATGCCCTGTCTCATTTGATTGTCACAATAGCACTAGGACGCCGGCGTCATTATTTCTATTTTACAGTTGAGAAAGGAGGGATCATGGCAATTCAATTAACTTGCATAGGTCACATGAAAAGCAAAGAGAGGAACCAACCCCAGGATTCCCTGGATGCACTTCTACTACCATGAGCTCAAGAGGTGAGGAATGAGACTGAAACAATACAATGTGCTCCCCTTTTGAGCTTGGGTAGATTGGATTAGCCCTTTGCATCAGCCAATAGGCCAAATCCAGTGGCTGCCCTTGTTCTCTTCAGTTTCCAGCAGTCCTCACCACTCCCTATTGCCTGACATTTGGTCCTGCTTTGCTCCTTTCCTTTTCTTGCCTGCCTGACCTCATGGATCTTTGAGTTTGCTCTCTCAGGCTTAGATGGTCCTAAGTTTACTGACTTTATCTTGCTACAAGTTGACTTTATGGATGTGCTGATCTGATTTGTCTTTTTTTTTTTCCCAAGATTTCCTCTGAGATCCCCTTCCCCAACTCTGACACTCTGAGTCTAGCTGGCAAAAAAAAAAAAAAAAGGAGAAGTAAAGTTTGTCATTCACTTTAATTCTCTCTGACAGCCAGATGATCCAGCCATCAGTCTGAATCTGGGGCCAGGTGCCAGGGAGTGACTGCAAGACTTAGTGGCGATAACAACCTCTCTGCAGATCCCTTGGCCACTGAAACAGACAGAGTTCCACCTGATGTGGTTCTATTTTAAACTCAGGCTAGCTGTATTGAAAGCAAGGCTACATCCCTGAAGACCTCACATAAATCTGAGCTTGCATAATTCATGACCAACCTGGACCAAAGATGATGGACATTTTTTTGACAGCTAAAGTGGCCCAGCTATGTGGCAATAGCTTGGAGAGAGCTTACAACTTACATTCTCACCATAATGAGGCTTTTGATAAGTCAAAAGATAAAATAGCCACAAACCTGAGTTTGAAACCCAGAAACATCATTCGTGGGCTATAAGATGCTGAGCAAATTCCAAAAGCACTCTTAATTCCAGCTTCTTCATCTGACCCACCTCATCTTGTAAAGAAAGAGTATGGAAGGGGTCTGGCACATTGGAGATGCTAAAATATGATAGTTCTTTGCCACTGCCTATGCGCTGGGAAAGGATCCTATCCTAAAACTCTCCTAATGATACAAAATTCTGAGTAGTCTGACTATGTGCATGATGGGAAAAGTTAGAGACGCTGGATCTCAGGATTCAATAGACCCTTTGGGATTTCCCAGTCATGCTTGCCTCTGAGAGAGGAACTGTATCTACCATGTGCCCAGTGGGCCAAAAAATGATTACAAAATCTCCTGTGGTCTCTTAGATCCCAACCCTTGAAGTCAAGAAAAGCCTCTTGGTGATTTTCTCTGATGGACTGAGACCAAACATAACCCTTTTCTCTGGACACCTAAACAGCTAAGGTGAGCTGCCCCCCTCCATTGATGGGGATCTTAAGAGCAACACAGTGCTTTCATGTGGCATGTCTGGGCAGCCTTGAGAAAGAAGAGACAAAAGTCCTGTGTCTGGCAAACAGTTAAAAATGCACGTCCAAGCACGGATGTGGTCCACTGCTCCTAAACAAAGCAGGACCAGACCAGAGCAGCAAGTAGCCACCTAGAATAGAGTAGATGTTCTTGAGCACCAGGCTTCAGATCAAATGCAAAACCAACTTGTCCAGACTCTAATTTCATGTGACCCTTACATCCATTGTTAGGAGCCAATCCATTTTGGGAAAAACTTGTATCCCTCAACAAGTACACACCCATCTCCCATCTGAATCCAGAGGCAGGGGACAGCCTTTTCTGTTTTAATGTCATGGAGAAAATAGGGGTTACACAGTGAGGTTCCCTCTTCTCAGTAGGATGGCACTGGTTCACTTTGAAAAACCCTTCCATGCTCAGAGCTATGAAGTGGACAGCCCAGAGGAACAGTCCATCCATAGGACAGGAACTAGGAATGCAGAAACAGAGGTGGTGTCCTGCTGGCTCACCTCTAATACCAGATTCTCCAAATTCCTTTAAGCCTCTGCTTCCTTATATGAAAAGTGGGAACAATAATCCCTAAACCATATGAGATAAAATGAATCCATGTATTCCATAATTCTTTGTCAGCTCAAAAGAAACACCAAATGAAGTGTTAACCATAATAAGCATTACTGCTCCTCAGTCAGCACCCACGGAATGGTCCCCAGCTCTTTCCATTTGGGTAGTTTCCAGATCATTGATTTCAGAACTGCTCTCAGTCAAAGTCTTTACCTGCCAACTACCTGCTTATGCCCCAAACAGTAGGATGGTGGTGACCATGAGGCCATGAGGCAATGAATGACAGGAGGGTCGCACTATACCATGAGGTTGGGGTAGAGAGGCTGACATGGATCTCACCCAGCCTGGAAAGGGGTGATATATGTTATGACTTACAGGTGATGCCTAGCTTCATCCGCCTCATCCCCTCATGGATCTAAGGCATCACAATTTATTATGATGCCTGTTATTTAGCCTCTCTTTCATCTCCTATTGAATGTAACTTCTATTCATGTTTCTAAGCTGTTTTTTTGCAGAGGTATAGCTCAAGTACTTATTTTGAAGTTTCTAATTTTTTTAAAAGTCATCCACTGGTTGCTCTGGCTGAGTAGCTCAGTTGGTTAGAGAATCATCCTGATATGCCAAGGTTGTGGGTTCAATCCCTGATCAGGGCACATACAAGAATCAACCAAGGGGTGTGTGGATGGGTGGAGCTGTAGGTTGATGTTCCCCTCTCTTTCTGTGTCTCTCTGTCTCTCTTTCTCTCTCTCCCTTTCCCTCTTTCTCTTTCTCTCTCTCAAATTAATAAAACATAAATTATCTATCAGTTGAAAATTTCATTCACATGTGGATTCACCAGCGCAGTGTGATAGCTCCATGTTCCTCATAGCCTGCTGCCCAGAGATTGGAACCACTGGTCCACTTGACAATCATTTTATAATAACCATGTACCACCAAGAAGCAGCTGTATACTTCTCTTATTGATTGTAAACTTTCTGACACCCTAATTCCAGAATTCCCAAAGTGAAGTCATAGACTGGAAGGTGACACTGGGGCTGAAACCACAAAATCAGGGAAGGTTAAGAATATAGGGGGGAGGTACCAAGGGCATGAGAATGGGTGAGAATAGAAATAAATATTTTGAATGTTGGCAATGCAGGATCCCTTGCAGGAGTCCTGGTTCCTCAGCTCTGCTGCAGCCTGGGAAGGTGCAGATGGCAGGATAAGCAGATGGGCAGGTTTGGGAATAGCAGGGTAAGGGAAGGGAGGGGCAGAAATCAAAGCAAACCCATATAAGTGGCAGTTTTGTTCACACATGCTTAGAGAGAGAGAAAAGACAGCCAAGCCTAGCATAGCATGACAGCCTGGCAGGATTTATCATTCCCAGAAGCTGGGACACTAAAATATTTCAGCCAGTTTTCTGCCTTAGACTCTGCAAGGGAAATACAGCTAACAAACGCTGCCCATGTTACATGCTCAACATGAGACCAAAATTATCATTCCCTTTTCTTTGGGTAAGACAAACTGTCACAACCTCTGTCTCCATGACACTGGGGCTGTGGTCACCAGCTGCAGGTTCTTACACTTCCCTTCTTATTTTCTCACTACACACATACACATGTAAATACGTGACCATACACATACATACAAACATGCACGCATGAACACACGCACTCCCAGCAACAACAAAGCCATCTGGACAGCCACTCTCCCCGAAACATCTTTTTTTCTCCTGAGTTCTGACAGCTTAAACCTGAGAATCATCTGCCATCAGTGATGCCTGGTATTAAAAGAGGCAGAACAAGTGGAGGATGAGGGGGTGAGGTGTAGAAGAAGATGGAATAAGAAAGAGGAGGTCAAGAAGGGGAAGCTATACAGAGGGAGAGTGAGCAAAGAGATAGGCTTGGCTCCTGCTAGCTCACTAGCAAATGTTCCTTTTGGAATTTGTTGATTGAGAAAAATCCATAATTCCAAATAAGATCATAGTCCATTGTCCATGACCCTCAACATTGTCTATAGATGTGATGTACACTTACCTTCTTCAGTCTTGTGCCATCCCCGGGGGAGAGAGTGCTTATTTCTTTCTAACTCACTTGGTACTTCCTGCATGTTTATTGCACATGGTGCTTAGAAGACACCACCTTGGAGCTTTGTACTATATGTCTGTGTCCTGTAAATTCATCAGTTAATGAGTTTCATGAAAGGAACAATGATGTCTCAGTACCACTGTATCCTTCAGTGTCTAATCCACAGCTTGGCATATAGTAAATGCTAATTATGAGTGAAGAAATAAATAAATGCATGAATAAGTGTATAGATGAACTGGTTAAATGGATATAATAGAAACAGATTGTTTCAAGAGGTGAAAAATGATAAAGAGAAAAGGTCAGAAGAAGAGAGATATAGAGAAAAAAAGAGAAGAAAATGTGTTTTGAGCTGTTCATGCCACAGGGAGGTACTGACTATCAGGAATGATCTATTGTCAATTATCTAGTCTCTATAACATTATAGCATTCATCTCAGCAAGCTATAAAGGAGAATACACTCTTGAATTAAATGGGTTTAATTGAAAAGTAATCTGTGAAGACAATACTGATGTATCACATGATTACTGAGAAGTTTCTGTTATTAGGTTTTCTAACAGAGAAGCACTGGTATTCTCAAGACTATGCAGGGTTTCCACCCATCCACTTGCCCATTCATGTGTCTGTTTGTCCATTCATTACCCATCCATCTGTCTGTCCATCTATCTTTCCAAGGGCATTTGTTGAGCTCCAGCTGGACACAAAGGACTGGGTCCTACTTTGGCTTGGATATACATCTTTGGCTTTGTGTTGGGCCCAAGAAAAACTCATAATTCAGTTCCCTTTCACAGGTAAAACATGACACCTATTTCCTCCATGGCCACAAGTGTCCATTGCTCAACACTTTCACTCCTGGGAGGAGGCCTGGGGGCAGATTAAGGGGCTGGATGTGATTGCAGTTCTGTCCTGCACAGAGATGGACAAAGAACTAACCACAGAGAAAGAAAGAAGAGTACGGATTCCTCCAGACTTACCAGCTTGGTTCGTGGTAATGTTGACGGAGACATGCTGTGGAGGGAAGGGGCTTTTGCTGGAGACTCCATTGACCGCCTGGATGTCGAAGGTGTAGGGGGTGTGTGCCCACAGGCTGCTGATGGATACTCGGCACTCGGTCAGGCCCAGCTGCCTTGGCACAAACTCCACGTTGTCATCACAGCGGGAGCAGCTCCGGCGGTCTGCCCGGCACTTTTTACAGATGATGTTGTAGGTCACATCATCTCGCCCACCTGTCTCCCTTGGAGGGTGCCACTCCAGAATGATCGACGTTTCATTGACAATTGAGATGACATTTCGGGGACCTGATGGAACGCCTGTAAGGAAACAAAAAAAGGCTCAGTGAGGCTAGGCAGAAGCTTCCTTGTCCAGCATCCCTCTATCTACTGTCGGTGTGTTCCCACCTTCACCGCATGCACTCGTCCCCTCCCCTCCTTCAACTCAACCTCTATGCTTCAATCTATTCTGAGATAAAATGGTGAACAGATATGACAACCTGTCCCCAAATCCCTTTTCAATCATTCCCACTGGGGCTCTCCTTTCAATCATGTGTGCTGGGGAGAGGAAGATGCAAAAACCAGGGTTCTAGTCCTTTTGTTCTTAGGACCAAGCTACATCTTCCAACCAGCTTTAATGTCAATGATATGGATGTATATTGGGCACTTTGTGGATTCCTTCTGCTTTCTTAATTAGTGTAGAATTCCAGGGTTGAGGGATATGAATAGCCAATCAAAAGCCCCAATATACCCTCACATTTTTGCACAAAATCTCATGCAATTTGAGGTCTGTGGGGTGTGTGCATGGCAGTGGGTGAGCTTCTCTGTAGGGGCACTGCCAGAACACCTGGAGACATGACTCCATCGCACAAACTTTGATGCATGAAGACAAGAAATAAAGTTGATGGGAGATTCACACAGCCACCGTGTTCGACTTCATGACACAAAAAGAACATTTGTTCCAGACACTGCTAGCTACTTAGCATGCACTTAATCCCCCTATAAATTTTGCTGGGAAGATAAAATATGTAACTCAATTTTATAGACAGGGAAACTAAAGCTGAGAATGGGACTGGCTGTAGATCTTGTGGTCTATAAGAACTGAAGCCAGTACGGGCGTGCATACCTGCCTGATTCCAAACCTTATGTCCTTAAGTACAGCCCTGTGCTGCCCACTAGTGAAACTGGCTGCCTCGTCCTACTAAGGGAAAAGCCATCTCCACGCCCAAATTTACACGGAGAGGGTACTCCAAATGCTAGTGGTCAGATTACATGATATTTGAACAGTCTCTCTCCTGCATAGCAGCTGGTCTCACTGAGATTCAAGAAGAGCAGCCTCTTCCCTCTGGACAACTCTGTCTACAGCTGTTCTCACTCTGGCAAAGGTTGAAATGCTGAAAATTCTAGGAAGCCTGGTACTTCACAGAAGGGAAAATATTACTGGATTAGTGGCCCTGGTGTCAAGCAATTTGAGGTGAAGTTGGGGAATCTGCTGCCCAAGAGCAGAACAGATCACAGCTTTGCATCTCCCTAATGTCTAACTGATGTAAATGAACTCTGCCTGGAAGCCCCCCTTATGAATGCTAGGTCTGCTGGAGCAGCCACTCCGGGTAGTAATGCATTCAGAATTCACGCACATGACTGTCACCAGCTGAACCAAGACATGTGTAAAGTGGTTCATGCTGGAGACAGGAATCAAATGCCAACACACAAAATGAGGGAATAACAACAAGGTCGGGGGTCACCAGGGAAGGATTCTGTGTTGAATCAGTCAACAGCCAGCAGCTAAAGCAGAAAGCAAATATTAAATCGAATTCTATTAAAACATGAAAGAAAATCAGTACTGTACTATATATAAAGCCCATTAGACCTGAGCTAAAGCACAACTTTCATGCATGCTTCTGACAGGGCAGGATTCATGAAGCATTTTTACCGAAGTCTTGCAAATAGCATTTAAGAATTCCCCACCCACCTGCCTAGGGGTAAACATTCATCCTTTCACTCATCAGCACACAGTTAGTACCAGACAGAGGTCCGTACTGCCCTAGTTGGACTCTTCCTGGACTGGGCCAGCCTCTCCTCACACTGAAGTTTTCATTAACATCTGTAGTGACCAGTGCCTGTCTGGGACATGTCTATTTATTCAGACCGATGAGATGCAGACCATAAGCTTCCAGTGGTCAATGTTGCTACTGCCTGTCTCACTTTCCCAGCAGACAGCCTGGCCTCAGCCATCGGCCACTGGTTCTCCTACTTGTAATAAATACATTTGCTGAGTGCTTGCTCTCTGCTAGGCATGGGGCAAATCCTTTAACAATGTTATGTTATTGCATTCTCAGGACATCCTGTGGCTGCCACTCAGAAGGCAGCCTTGGACAGAGGGGCAGAGAGAAGTATCTTGTGAGAGAGCAACTATCCATCCCTCCCACCCTATAATCCCCCCTTCAATTAGCTCCTCAATCCCTTGACCTTTAACTTCACCCTCTTCCCAACTCCAACTTCTTCACTTAAACTTGCATAAGTTGTTGCTATTTTAAAACTAAAACATCACCTGACATCTCTACACTGCATGTCTAGCCAAGCTTTCTTAAGTAGAGACATACTTGGCGACTCCCCCTTCTCCCTGCTCTGCCAGCTGTAGCCTGCTTATGTCCCCATGCAGCCGTTATGCCTGCTTTCCCTTTTGGCCTCGTACTTGACAAGTCTAGGGAACAGAGTTCAGTCCTTAACTCCCTTGATACCCTGTGTTGTCACTAGCCAAGCCCCAGGAGTCACATCTCCTGTGTCCCACGACACACAGTCTATCAGCCATCTCATTTTCCCTAGATCTTTCCCTTCCTCTCTTATCTCCCATCACCTCATAACGAAGCGCTTCATCAATTTTTCTGCCCTATTTCAGAAACCTCCTGATGAATTCTCCAATATCGCTTTGCAGCTCTTTCATCCATTCTCATCTACCACAATGTGAGCTCCAAAATGCATACAGCATCACAGAGTTCCTCTGCTCAAACTCCAACTACCCAAAGGTTTATCTTTCTGTCCACATCTTTCGAGTCCCTGTGTAGTCTTGCTGCTCTTGATCTCAACTCTGGCCATTGCTCTTCCTAATATGGCCAACAGGAAGATTCTTGTGATTGCCTGTGCACACTAAACGCTCTCCATATTTCTGAGATTCTGCAAGGTGTTTTCTCCTCTACTTGACACACTCTTGCTCACCCTTCAATGTTTAGCTTAGCATCTATTCACCAGGACTCTTTCCAAATGTCCGCAGTCATATAATCCTCTACCCCACTGTGCTTTTCAAGCCCACTTCTAGCTGTGTAACTCACATCCCAGCATTGCACTCTGATGGTCTCTTCCTCTGCATCATCCTCACCATGTCATGGCCTCCTTGTGGGCTGCTGGCTCACTAGTCTCTTTGAATCTTATGCTTAACATTATACCCTTCCACCTGGCTTCCAACCTCTGCTCAGTGTGTAAGGCTTCAGGTCACGTGTGTACCCCTCTCCAGCATGAGACAGGATGCCCAGCTGTGGAGACAATGGAGGTGCAGCAGTGTCAATAGTGAGGGCCCATTGCTTGAGATCCTGAGTAGCAGAGCATTTGGCAGAGATAAAGGTATCAAGTGAGGAGCTGCCCCTGATCCAATGGTGCCTGCAGTGCTGGGGAGACCAGGACTGCTCCCCACTCAGAAAGAAAAGCAGTGGGATTCCAGAAAGGATTTTCATGTTTATTTAGAAGCAGCCTTCATACGGAACAAACATGTCCCATACATGGCTGCATCCCAGAGCAAATGTGTCTGTGGAGCATGGATGGAATAGCTGTGGTGGTTGAGCCCAGGACTGCATACATCTGAATCCTTTCCTTCCAAGAAGCAGGAATAGTCAGGGATGGCCTTCCCTTATTGAGAGGACTTAGAGACCTAGGAGAACTTGAACTCGTCCTGTTGTGTGTCCTGCACCACTCATGTCTTCCCCAGGGTGTGTCCTGTTGCCTGAAAGCCCAGCATGAGCCTAATCTCACAGTGGCTATTTGTGGAGGTGACTTGGGTCTGGGCCACAACAATGCCTGGAACCCTACTCATCATTCATTCACTCCCTTCTTTAACAGATACTCCCTGCACTGCTCTAGGCATCCGAGAGACAGACAGGCTTCTGCTCCATGGAGCTTAACATTCTGGTGAGAAAAACTGACTGAAAGAAGGAAACAAGCAGATATATGAGCTGATCTCAGGTAAGAGTACGTGCTAAGAAATAAAACAGCCCCCAGGCTCAGATTGCCTCCCAACAGTGTGTATAGCTCCTGCCCCTTTACCTGTGAGGCTTGTTCCAGGCTGGGCAAGCCAGGGCCCAGTGTCAGGTGGCTACAGAGATACTGGTCCCAGATCTGTGCTCCATGATCCCAGTGATAAAAGCACATTCCTGAAAGTAGGCTAAGTGGCTCTTCCTGTGCCTGAGTGAGTATGACCAGAGCAGGTTTTGTCTCTGAATTAATCTCCTTACAAGAGGGCCACTTCCTACTTATCTAGGCTGCTTGCATTACATGGGCTTTGGGCCCTATCCATGCAGGCAGCATTTTTCCAGGACCAGGGCCCCCAGCAACATCCTCAAGAAGGAAGCCAGTTGAGACCAGGCAAAACTGTTTAAAGGAAAGTAAAGAGCGAGGCCAGAAGGAGAAGAAAATCTGCCATCTTCTGTGAAAGTCCTCAGAAAGTATGGTGGCAGGGCTGACAGTCTGAGTCTCCTTGTCTAAGCCACCTGCTTTTGCATCCACATCCTGGTTTTCCTTAATTGCATACAGACAGGCTTTGTGAAGCCTCTCTGACCTGTTGCCACGGTTACTGCTGATAGATGCTTCCTGCTAAAAAGGCTAGGAAAACTCAGTCCTTTAAAAAGGACAGGAAAACTACTGAGCTATGATTCTCTGGGAGGAGGAACCATGGTGGGTCCTGAGTTGAGGAAGGGGCTCTGTGTCTTCCAGGATGTTCCTGAGAGGCTGGCTCAGCCTGAATGAAACATGGTTGGCATCAGGACCTCAAAAAAGTTAAACAGTAAAGATTCTACTACAGCCACTGGGCTAGCCCAAGTGTTGCTATATTGAGATGGAATCTCCTGCCTCTTAAGATGATTTGAGACAGATGATTTTTTTAAAAGATTTTATTTATTATTTCCAGAGAGAGGGGAAGGGAGGGAGGCAGAGAGGGAGAGAGACATCAATGTATGGTTGCCTTTCACCTGCCTCCAGCTACGGACCTGGCTGGAGACCTGACTTGCAACCTTGTTATGTGCCCTGGCTGGGGAATTGAACCAGCAAACCCTGGGTTCGCAGGCCAGCACCTTATCCACTGAGCTACCAGCCAGGGCCCTGATTCTTTTTTTTTTTTTAATTGGAGAGTTGGTGGGTTTGTTTGGTGGCATTCAGCTACAAACAAGACTACTCCTAAGTAATCAACAGGAAAATCTGCTAAAGACAAACAAGTAAGCCCCAAAGCCAGTTCCTTCACCGGGAACCTTAATAAAGCCAACTTCCTAGTCTCAGAATTTAGCTGTGAATTTCAGGTCTGTCCAAGGTGCTGAGCAGGCAGTGTCCAGCTAAATGCATTTCTATAGCCAGGGTCTGTGTTCTTGGTCCCTTCCCCATGGGGAGCTGATGAGGGTGACAATCATGGTGAAGCAATGACTTCCTGGGAGACCCCTTGTGCAAGCCGACACTGCTTATCTGGGGAGATAGGGTCCTCCCCACTGTGCACATGACCCCTTGGAGAACCTGATGAATGTAACTAAGTTTTTTTCACGAAAAAAATAAACACGCACTTGAAGACATGTATAATTTTTCAGAGACCCTGGTGGGCCTCTAAAAAACTATCAATGAACCTCCTAAATGTTCATGGCAACCATGTTAAAAAATATTCTATTGTTGTCAAACCTTAAGAAGGTGAAATTCTAAGCCTTAATTTTCTTATCTGAAAAGTGGTTATTTTGAGGATTTAATGAAATAATATACCCAAGGAATTTAGCCATGTGGCTGGTACACAAAGGAACTCAGTAAATGTCAGATGCTATTATTAGTAGTAGTATTTTCACTAGTGGAGGATCTGGAATCCTGAAATTTCATCTAATTAAAACTGATCTAATTCTGCCATTCACTCCTTATGCAAAGACTGTATACCCAGAACTGTGCTGAGCACTGTGAAAGCTGTGAATATGCAGGTTATAACGAATGAGGTCAGAGAAACCAGGTAGTAGGAATTGAGAACACATGTGATTAAAAATGAAGTAAGTGATAGAGACACAAAGAATTAAAGCTATTTCAGAAAAGGTAAGATCAATGTAGAACAACATATTTAGAGATGATGTCAGGGGGACTCATCCACAAGGTTGAAGCTATATTTGGGAAGAAGTACCTTGAAAGCTGTCTGCCCTAATCTACCTCCTCTGGGCCACCTACCCACTGCAAGTAGACTCAGGAAGAGGTAGAACCTTAGACCTCGGCACAGAGTTGTGTATCCAGAATGGGTCCAGCTGGATCTTTTGGGTTCATGGCTTCTGTGTGTACCCACACAGGCACACCTCAAAGATATTACACATTCAGTTCCAGACAGTTGCATTAAAAGTGAATACTGCAATATGAATCACACAACTTTTTGGTTTTACAGTGAATATAAATGTTATATTTTCAGTATTCTGTGGTGTATTAAATATGCAATAGCATTATGCCTAAAAACAGTGTATATACTTTAATGAATAAATACTTTATTGCCAAAAAAATGTTAACTATCACCTGAATCTTCAGAGAAGTCATAATTTTTTTGCTGGTGGAAGGTTTTGACTTAACATTGATGGCTGCTAACTGACCAGGGTGGTGGCTGCTGAGGCTGGGTGGCTGTGGCAATTTCTTAAAAGAAGACAACAATAAAGTTTGGCATATCTATTTACTCAACCTTTTATGGGTGATTTCTCTTCAGCATATAGTGCTGTTTGGTTGCATTTTACCCTTAGTAGAATCTCTTTCAAAATTGAAGTCAATATTAAACTCTGCTATTTTATCAATTATATTTACATAATATTCTAAATCCTTTGTTGTCATTTCAACAATTTTCAAAGCATCTTTATCAAGAGTAGACTCCATCTCATGAAATCATTTTCTTTGCTTATCCATTTAAATTTTATCATGATATTGCAGAAATTTAGTCACAGCTCCAGGCTCCATTTCTAATTCTAGTTCTTTTTTTTATTTCCACCACACCTGCAATTATTTTCTCCATTGAAGCCTTGAACTTCTTAGGTCATCCATGAAGTTTAGAATCAACTTTCTCCAAAGTCCTGTTAATAATGAAGTTTTGATCTCTTCCCATGAATCACAAATGTTCTTAATGAAATCTAGAATGGTGAACCCTTTCTAGAAGGTTTTTAATTTGCTTTGCCCAGAACCATCAGGGGAATCACTCTCTAAGGCAGCTGTAGCCTCACAAAATGTATTTCTTAAATAATAAGACTTGAAAGTCAAAATTATTCCTTGATCCATGGGCTGCAGAATGGAAGTTGTGATATTAGGCATGAAAACAACATTAATCCCATGTACATCTCCATCACAGCCCTTGGGTGACCAGGTGCATTGTCAATGAGCAGTAATATTTTGAAAGAAATCTTTCTTTTCTAAGTAGTAGGTCTAACAGTGGGCTTAAAATATTCAATAAACCATGTTGTAAACAAATGTGCTGTCATTCAGGCAGAGTGGATTTGGCATAATTCTTATGGGCTCTAGAATTTTAGGAATGGTAAATGAGCATTGGTTTCCCCTTGAGGTCACCGGCTGCATTAGCCCCTAACAGGAGAGTCAGCCTGTCCTTTGAAGCTTTGAAGCCTGGCATTGACTTCTGTTCTCAGTCTATGAAAGTCCTAGATTGCATCTTCTTCCAATATAAGGCTGTTTTGTCTACATTTTAAATCCATTGTTTAGGGTTGCCTGTTATCAGTGATCTTTCCTAGATCTTGTGGATACCTTCTGCATATTCAACATCAGTACTGACTACTTTATCTTGCCCTTTTATGTTATGGAAATGGCTTCCTTCCTTAAACCTCATGAACTAACTAACCTCTGCTAACTTCTACAGCTTCCTCACCTCTTTCAGTGTTCATAAAATTAAAGAGATTTAGGTCCCTGGTCTGCATTAGGCTTTGGCTTAAGGTAATGTTGTGGCTGGTTTGGTCTTCTACCCAGGTTAAAACTTTCCCTACATCAGAAATAAGGCTGTTTTGCTTTCTTATCACTTGGGTGTTCACTGGAGTAGAACTTTTAATTTCCTTCAAGACCTTTCCTTTTGTATTCACAAGTTGGCTAACTATTGATGCAAGAGGCTTAACTTTCCACCTATCTAACTTCTGACATGCCTTCCTCACTCACTAAATGTAAACATCTCTAGCTTTTGATTTAAAGTGAGAAATGTGCAACTCTTTTTTTCACTTAAATACTTAAAGTCTATTGTAGGGTTATTAATTGGCCTAATTTCAATATTGTTGTGTTTCAGGGAATAGGGAGGCCTGAGGAGAGGGAAGGAGATGAGGGAAGGACTAGCTGGTCAGTGGAACAATTGGAACACAATCATTTATGGATTAAGTTCACATTCATATACAGGTATGGCTCATGGCACCCCAAAATAATTATAGTAGAAGTATCAAATATCACTGATCACAGATCACTATAACAAATATAATGAAAATGTTTGAAATGAGAATTACCAAAATGTCAGAGATGAGAAGTGAGCAAGGGTTGTTAGAAAAAAATGGTATGAATAGACTTGCTCGATGCAGGATATTAAAGACATTAAATTTGTAAAAAAAAAAAAAGCAATGTCTTCAAAGTGCAATAAAATGAAGTACAATAAAACAAGGTACTCCTATACATATGCTTCCTGGCCTTCTGAGAAGTGGTCTGGCTTTGACATGGTATTTGGTCTTGCTTGTTCTTCCTCCACCTATGGGCAAGAAAACCCCTTCTTTGCTCACACAATGAACTATGTCCCCTAGCCAATCTCTCTTTAGACAAAAGATGTGAGTTATGGACTGGGAATGATCTAGGAAGAACATTTAATATTCAAGACTCCTGAATATTGTAAGTCAAGAATTCAGAGAGGTAATGTTCTCATGGCTGAAAAGAGTCAACATAGGATCAGTCATTTGGAAAAATGACTGCACACTTCAATGTAGACTGAGCTAAGAGGGCATAGAGAAGGAGAGCAGAAAAAGGCATCAGGGGTAGGAATGATGAAATAAATGTGGTGTAAGGGGCTAGGAAGACATGGGAGGAGGTGGTCCAGGGTTGGTCATCAAAAATTATTTTCCAGCCCTGACCAGTGTGGCTCAGTTGGTTGGCATCCTCTTGTAAAGTGAAAGTCAGTTGGATCCCTGGTCAGTGCACATGCTAGGGTTGTGGGTTCTGTTCCTGGTCAGGGTGCATAAGAAAGGCAACTGGTCAATGTTTTTCTCTCACACTGATACTTATCTCCCTCCCTTTCTACCTCCCTTCCCCACTGTCTAAAAACAAATAAACAAAATCTTGAAAGAACTTTATTGTTCCAATTCTCTACCCATTGCTCTCTGTGAAATAGCTACTTAAAGAAACCATGTTTGAGTGATTGGAAGGTTCCTGAAGAAGGAGGAAAGCACTTTAAGATTTCACAGAGAGATAAGAGTCAAGGAGTAGAGACAGACAGAAAATGGGGGCTGTAGAGGTTTGAAGAGGTCTTCTCTGGAAGCAAAATATGCAGAACATCAAGTCAGGGTGGTTGTTATGTCTTTGCCCTCAATGCAGCATACAGAGCTGAAAGCAAAATGAGTTCAGAAATGTAATAGGGTTATAAAATAAACATGAAGTTAGCTTCATGTGTAGTAGCATTTGTTCTTTAGTAACTGTTATTTAAAAACTATGTCAAAAAATGAACAAGCTTCTCTTTATTCTTTCAAGCTGCCTTGTGTAGCTATGACACTCCCCCAGACTATGTTCTGTTCTCTCTCTCTTTCCCATTCTCCTTCCCTCCCGAAACACTACTTCATCATCCATTATTCCCTCACTAAGTGCAGAACTGGGAGAGACTGGAAAAGATGACCATTGTCCCAGGAGAAAGGATTGTGATGTGATGTGCCAGTTCAGGACCTTGGAGAGGGGCACAAACCAACAAGCTCCCCGCCTCATTCAATGAGATTTACTTGATGGCAGTGCGGGAGCTCTGGAAGAGTCTATGTCAGGCGCCAATAACAACACAACTAACTACAGGGATCCATGGCAGCAGGTGTTGTCAGGTCATTAGGTCTTATCAATGTGGGATGGGAGTAGCTGTTTAAGGCCATAGCAGGAAACCAGGAATAAACTTAGGGATTTATAGAAAGTGTGATGGCATCAAAATAAACAGATTGTTGAGGCATTCTCCTCTCTGTAGCAGAATCTTAGAGGGGCTTGTAAGTTCTGAGGTGTCCCTTCCAAAAAGGGACTTGTTCTGGGGGCCTGTGTGCTGGGGGCCTGAGGCAGCAGGGGCTGGAAGGCTGAGTAGTGCCTGTTCCATTACAAGCTCAGACACCCTGGTCCCTCTTCTCAAAATGTGGGAGGTCCCCCTTGGGCAAGGAAGAGAGGATGTTGAAACCTGGGGAAATTGTGTTGCTTTACTCTTCCTAACAGCCCTGGAACCCCAACATTCTAACTTTATGTCACCTTTGGAGTCAATTTAAAATGAGTCATGGGGATATAGGTTTCCCATGGACAGACACCTGTGCCATCTGTATGAACATCAGGGGGAGAAGGTTTTGATTTACTAAAACCTGTTCATTTCATGCCACTGAGTGAGTGATTATCAGTAGTTTGCCTGGAGTAGATTTTTACAAGAAACCTCGGGGGAAGGAGGGGGAGAATAGCCTTGGTTTCCATTTCAATAGAATTTTTTATGGAATTTAGAATTTTATTTTAATAATATGCCCTCTATCCAAAGTACTGTATTAGTCATCTTGGTACATTACTTAAAATCTAATCTTCCCAACACACTATGAGGTAGGAACTATTATCCTCATATTACATTTGAGGAAACTACAGCCCAGAGATATTAAATAACTTGTCCATGTCATATGGCTGGTGAATGGTGAAATCAAGACTGAGTGCTGGCCTAGCCCATTCCAAAGCTCATCCTAGCAACTCCCCCATCCAGGGTGGAGACATTAAGTGTGTAAGGTGCAGGTGTGATGCAAATGTAGCCAGGTGCTGGGGGGTGGTGGGTAGATCTCTCATGAAAGCAGGAAGTTCCTACTCCTGAACCATTTCAGCAGCTTCCCTATAGAAACAGAGCGGCTGTGGTTCCAGGATTGTACTGAGCACGTCTGTAAGTGTGGCTCATTAGGGTCTAGGAACCACTGGGCCTGTACTCAGGCAATTCTCCTAATCATAACAGTTGGTAAGAAGAAGAGATTAATCAAAACAAGGAGGGACCCTGTGGAGAGGGATTTGGGGAACATCAAAGAACCTAGTGTAACACATTTTACCAAACAGTAATGTTTGTAGAGAGTACTTCTTGTTTCTACTGCTTCCATGGAGTTAATTGTCTGGGAGAAAGTGGGTGGATTTTACTTTCTAGAAAAAGAGACAGCCCTTGTTTCTGGCCTGAGCTAAAGCCTGAGAATTTAGATTTCCATGGGGCTGCAGAAGCCCCTGGAGGACGGTGGAGGCCCCTGCACCCAGAGCATCTCTCTGCAGGAATGTATTTACAGCCAGTCTCACATCACTGCCTATGCAGGGGAGGGATGGGAAGGCTGAATCTTTTATCTGTGACCCAAGATAAGGCCAGAGAGGAAAACTCTGACATTCCTCCCCGCAGGCCCCCTGGGAACAGTCCATGTCAAGAAAAGTTACAGGTCATGTCATCTTTCCCATTCCTGAAATGAGGCCTCAAGAGCATCTTGGAGCAGAGAAAGATGCACAGGACCCACAGAGAGAAAACGGACCGAATGCCAGTTTTGCTGCATTGTGACCTCAGGCAGGTCCCTGACAGTCTCTGAGCCTAATTATTTAATGATTCTTGACCCATCAATCAATATGTTTCCTGAAATCCTACTGTGTGCTATGCTCTGTATGTGAGGTTATGGTAGGAACAGTTCACAGACATCTACCCTGAATAGCTCAAAGTCTGCAGCAGAGGTTCGTCCTTGCACAGCAGCCAAACAAACTGTTGACTGAGAAGGCTGGGGCAGATGTGGCGCCTGGGCTTGGGCAGGGACTTGGGGTGACAATGTCCCCCTGCACATTCATGGGAAAATCCAGATGGCAGAATATATGTTGAAGCAGGCTGTGTGTCTTAGTGATCTCTACATACATCAAGGACTATCTGGTATAAAAACTCAGAAATCCCTAGCCACCTCTTTAGCTTCTGGGATAGAAAGCATGACCAGAGCACATCTGTACAGTGAATAAAAGGCACAGTCCCAAGCATTTGTCCTGAAGGCCTTCAGAAGCAGGAAGAACAGATCTTCCTTCCTGGGGCCCCCAAGGCCTCATGCAAACCATTGTGAATCCTCCCCAGCTGTACAGGAGATTCCTACCCTGGCCTGGGGCAGTTTGTACATTCTCCAGTCCTGCTCATGGCACCTCCGACCCAGGTAACACCTCAAAGAAAAGATCTCCACAGGTCTTCCAATGGAAAGATCCACAAGCTAGGCCCCGCACACCCAGAGCAAGCTCAAAGATGTTTGCTTCCATCAGAAGCAACAGTCTAAGCCAGTACATCTTGAAGTCAAATGACCTTAGAACACACTTCAGTCACTGACACAACAGAAGGGTGCTTCTACGTGGGCAGCGCCTCCTACAGAGCAACTTGCTCTGGTGTGTCATTTCTAATGCTGCAAACTTAGACCCTGCACCATCCCTCAGAAAGCTATGCAGGCACAGGCATGGCTAGCCTCACAAGAGCTGCTTGCATCCCCTTTCACTGGGCATGGCCACGGAGCCTGCTTTTTACTCACAGGGACAGCGAATTGTTGCCTCCCATCCAAGTTTCCCTTTGCCGGCCAGCAGACTGTGTCCTCTCTCTGGGAACCGAATGGCTTACTGTCTCTGCTCACTGAGCACTGGCAGGGCTTGGCAGCGACCATGGCCTCCCACCACCACCTGCTGCTGGCCCCCCAACCACCTACCTTCTGTGCGGGTCTGGCCCAGCAAAGCTAGTCTGCACTAAGCTTTATCTCATGCCACAGCTGCCGTGCACGCCTCACTCCACACTGTTGAGTATCTTTTATTGCCATTTCCAAGGTGAGCAGAGCCCAGAAGTTACCCAGAGGCACTGCTCAAAGGCCCCTTGCAAGTCGAAGCCCACAGCCACAGAATGGGGGTGGGGAGCGGCAACACACCATTACTCTTATTGCCCTGACCTTCTCTCTAGTCCCACTGCAGAATGAGGATGCAAAGACCTTTGTGTCTAAGTGGCTGTTACCCTCTATCCCTCAGCCTGTGGGAGACAAGCCACTCTTCTTGATGTGGCTTGAGAGTCAGAGCACTGTTGACTGAGTGGGGCAGAGGTGGTCTCCAGCACAGGCTGGAGGGAATCCTGGTCACTCCACAGGCTGACTTCAGAATGCAACTTGTGTCGTTTCTCTCTGCAAAGTCATCCATGATCATTTATTAGCTGGGGAGTCAATTAAGTCACAGCCAACCTTATCAGGTGCCTGGCTCTGACTGAGCACTTGACAGCCAATTGTGTGGAAACTTTCTCAGAAGACCAGATACACAGCTTCAAAATGCAGCACTACAAAATGCTGGCATCCTGGTCTTACGCCACACATAATTCAGACAGCACAGACATGCCAAATTATATTACCCATTCCTGTCCACTTCACCCAAATTCCCACACAATTCAGAAGCCCTTTTGGCAGGTATCTCCATCACCTCTTTGCACACTTTTGGTTGGGATTTCACTGATTACTCAGGCAGCTTTTGCTCTCTTAAATAGTAATCAGAATCTACACTTACACTAAGTTGAAAGTAGCTGTCTTCTAAATCTGTGTTGAGAGCGAGAGATACCTGAGACCCTCAGTCTTCATCACACCCAGGTGAACCATCAGGGATGGATGTAGGTCTATGCATCCACATTGGTACAGTCAGTCACATGTGCTAACAAGCCAGGCAATCTGGAAGATCATAGTCCCGATTTGGAAAAGGGTTGGCTGATATCGGGTTTCCAATATAGCAGCTGATGGGTCAGGGAATGAAAAAGGGAATGGAATTTGGGACCCCAGCCATTGTAAGTCAAGGGAAGATTCTAAACCTAGTTCCTGGACAGGGTCAGTGATTAGTAACAGGGGGTGCAGTGGGCCAATATGAGTTCCAGGATTGACTGACAGCAGTGACCTTGAAAGGAGATTGCAAAGAGGACAAGGACACTGGCCAAAGGTCCAAGGGTAAGATATATCCCAAACCCCACTATGGGTCTGAATTTGGCCTCTGGTATCAGAAGTAGATCAGGATCTTTTGCTGAGCTATAGGGATAAAAGGGGTCAGTTGGGGGAACAAGGTCCATAGTCACATCCAGAGACCACCTGTGAGGATCTAGGGCATCAAGATGGTCTGTACAGATGTTACACAGACTTGTGATCACATTGTGATGGGGAAAAGACAGGGTGATGGCATCAGATTTCAGCCAACCTAGTATTATTCTCCAGGACCATTTGCTCTAAAATGGCCATTTCCCCCACTCTATTATTCTGATTTTGGACTGTGCTACTTAGATACAACCTCACCTCTTAAAAATTATTCATAACAACCAAAAACAATTAAAAAGGCAACAATTTATTGAGCACCTACTGTGTCTGACATTGAGTTATGTATTTTACATACATCATTATAATTGGTATGGTAATAATCAATATCTCCATTTTATGAAAAAGCAATAGAGGTTCATAGAGATGAAGAAACCTACCTACAACCTCACTGCATGTGAGGGGTGAAGCCAAGAGTCAGCCTAGGTCTACCTGATCCCAACAGCAGGACTCCTACCACTTGACTACATTGGACACCTTTTGCGTACAGTCATAGAGGCAGTAAAATCAATCAGATCCATATGTGAAGAGCTACCAGTACAGTGGAGCCTTATGCCTGAATAACTCTAAACAATATAGAATATTCAGGATGCAATCAGGGCCTCTTCCTTCATGGGGATGAGGTGTGATTTTGTGGGTGAGGAAATGGAAACATAGTGGAGCCATATCAGTTGCCCTATGTCACACAGCCAACAAGTGGCAGAGCAGCAGTTGAACTTGAATCTAGCCACGGCCACCAGAGCCCGCACTCTTCTGCCAATTATGCTAGTACTTCTGATTTGAAAGGTGGTAAAAATGGATATTCAAGCCATCTACACTTGGATGAACACTATGCCTAAATCTACAATGCAATATTATAAGTGCAGAAAAGGAGAGACCCAAATGGGCAGCATTTTCTAAAGGGATAAGCAAAAACACTGAATGTTTAGTTTCCCAAATGTGTGGCAGGAGCCCATGGTGCGAAGGCTGCAACCAAAGTGAACAATGAATAGTATCCCAGTCTCAGGAGAAAATTCGTCATGTTTCCACTGAAGCCTACTCTGGGGTGAGGGTCATGTTTCACTCTGGTTACTATAATTTGAGAGTTATAGTGATCAATGTGGGAGATTCAGAAACTGTAAGTCAGGACAATGGGGTTTAAGAAATCATGTTTGTGGAATAGATAACTCACGGAATGTTTAACCTAAAGTTGGATAAGAAAGTCAGTTTTATTAAACATTGGAACTGCTGACCTCCAGAACACTGGTTCTCTTAGAAAGATGGTGCAGATGGTCATGACATTGTTGCTGACCAGTAACAGGAGGTGCAGCGGGCCAGTATGACTTGGCTCAAAGGCCCTCAATGATGGACCCAAGGTGGGAGGGCAGGCGGGAGCAGTTGTCAATACAAGGTCCAGAAGAGCCCTCCTACACTGATGGATGATGGCTGCCCAGGAATGGAATAGAGCTGCCCTAAATATATCGGCTGTCTGTCATCACAAATATTCAGAAAAATAAAAGTGGCATGATGACCTGTCAGGGTTGGTGGAGAGAGAAGACTGTCATGGGGGAGGACTCCGGGTGGCAAGACCTGTGCATATTCCCAATGCTCCTACTATGAAATGCAGAAACAGAAATGCCAGGGCCGGTACCTGGCTGTTAGCTTAAAACTTAGAGCTGTAGGATGCCTCCTAAGGATTATACCCACTTGGGTCAAACAACTGTGAAAAGAAATTGTTGATTATAGAAGTGTGAAAGTGTGTGTACACAGGCAACAATGACCTTTCTTGAAACAGCAGTGACAGTTACAAATAGCTTTCTGCTTACAGTCACACTCCCTCAATTCTGCATTCAGGTATATGCACCATCCAAATCCAGACTCTCCAAAAAAAACTTGCCCTCTGATTCATTCATCTATGACCTGGTCTGAATGTCACCTAAAGGAAAACACAGATTATCTCCCCCTCAGAAGCACAAATGCCATAGTGTATGCATGTGTGTGTGTCTTTATCCTCACCTGAGGGTGTTTTTTGTTTTTAGAGAGAAATGAAGGGAGAGAGAGCTACATTGATGCAAAAGAGAAGCTTCAATTGGTTGCCTCCCAAATGCACCCACACCAGGGATCACACCCAGGCATGTGCCCTGGCCACAGAAGCCAGAGCTAAATAACAATTTTATGTGCAGCATGGGTCACATATTAGGGTAAAATTAAGCAGCTCCTTTATTTACAGAATGGGACACATGGCATATCTTTTACCAAAGCTAACTGTGAGCAGAGCTGCCCTCTTTTGTAATGTTGCAACACCTAGGTCTACCTTTGAAAAGTTTTTAAAAACCATCCCCAAAGTGTAGTGTAGTCCCCAGTTTGGAGTGTTTGTCAGCTTGATGGACCTTCCCATCCTTTTGGCCAGAAAACCAGAAAAACCCTTTCTCAGAGTTTCCTGTGGCCTATTTACGGCCAGGTGGGGAAGAGGACCATCTGAAAGGTGAGGTCCATCACCCGTTTACAGTCCCTTTTCACCTGACCCTCCATTTGAGCTCTGGTGAATGATTGCCACCAGTCAATTTGCCTCTGCCTCAGTTTCCCCCTCAGCCCTCTCCGATCAGCTAGGTCATGCTACCTGATCTCTGTTCTGTCTCCCACTACCACTGCTCCCAGTCCTAGCTGATGCTGAACACTGGCAGTCTCCACACTGCCCCAACCACCCCCCAAAACAAGGATCAACTGGAAACCAAGCAGGTGGGAGTTGTTGAGTTATTCTGAGAACTAGTGAGAGACCCTCCCTTGAAACTCAAATACATATGCACACTCACACATATACTCACATCACACCCACCCCTCCAATCTCTCTCTCTCTCTCTGCCCTCCTTTCTTCCCTCCCCCCACCCTGCCAAGCCTGGAACAAAAGACATTAATGGAGAGAGAGGGGAAGGCTCTATGGCTCCAGCTTGCAGGATTCATTCAATGGCCTCTCCTTAGGAGTCCTAAAGCAGAGGACAGAGAAATATAACCTAATTCTGAAGCAATAGTCTCTAGCATGCTTCAGAATCACCTGGAAGGCTTGTTAAAAGTCAGACCACTGCCCCCACCCCAACCATCCCCAGAGTTTCGCACCCCACCGTAGGCCTAAGGAGGGGCTGAGAAATGACACTTCCAACCTTCTAGCAATTTGAGGTTGCTTGTAAAAATAAGAAACTGCATTTAAAAATCACTGCTATACATAAACAAACAAACGAAACCCCTGGCAATCCTGGTGAGCACAAATGACCCAGCAGAACCAAGACCAATGAGAGGCCATTTATGAACTGATGTCCTCACAGGCTTATCACAACACCCTGAAGGCTAGCAGGCCTGGCCATAGAGGATTTCATTCTTTTCCTGTCACTCTAAGACCTTTTCCATCCTCGGGCCTTGGGGCCTGCCCTCTTTCCCATTCTGGGCAGTCCACCCAAGATGCAAGATCCCATGACATAGGGACCACCCTGGTGTCCTGGGATGGTTGTGATGAAAGAGAGGAGCAGCTGCAAGCCCTTAAGGGATGAAACATGAGCTTCAAGGAGATAAACTAGAGCATCCAGCGATAGGAGAGGGAAGAACAGGTTCACATCCTTCTCTGTAGGAAGTAGATTCAACAGTGAGAGTAGCAGCCAATCAGCATCAGTGCCATGACATCTGCACCATCCTTCTAAGAGGCACCGTTTAGTTCCTACTATGTGTGAAGTTGAGACACCTTGGGGCTTCACTGACATTCTGCCATTTAATTCTCACAGCCTCCCGATTTGAATTCCTCCATGCCCAGTTCTGCTGATAAGGAGCTCCTGTTCACAGATCTGTAACGCACCCAGCTCATTCCACCTGGATCCATACTCAAAGTACGCACCTTGTGGTGCATCTTCCTGGCCTTCTTTTTGTGTTAGTCAGGAGGGAGGTAAGGGTGGTCTCTGGAGGACCCCAGGGGGTGGTTAGCATTGTGCCCTCCCATGTGAGGGGACAGCAAGAAGGCCCAAGGGATAAGACAATGACCTCCGGAGCCTCCTCTTTATCCCATTTCTATAATCAGAAATGCAGAGGGAAACCCATTGTACTTGAAGCAGAAATAAAGAAGTAAGACAAGCACTAGCTTGTCTCTGTGTTCTATCAAAGCTTCTCCCATATGGGTGACAGAAAAAGGGCTTTTGGTGGTCAGAAACATAACAAGGTAATTATTTTTACACCAGTTCATCTGCATAGTTTTTCACAGACAGCAATTTTATAAGGCATAATTATCTATTTTCACCTGCTTCATAAATTCCTCCTTTCCATTTCATCTCCCAGTAAACTAGAAATTATTTAGAACTGCAGATGTGCATTTCAGTGCATCTGCACTCAGTACATGGCCATGTACTTCCTCATGCATTCCTGGCTGCACCGTCTATCTGTTGACCCTGTTACACTTCCCGTGCTGTGAGACCCTCCTGTGGAAAGAAGCGAGTTTGACCCTGAGGTCACGGAGCCCCTACTCCTTGAGAACCAAACGCCTGTCTTGTCTGTCACTGGGGCTGCCCAGCTTCCCAGTCCTTGCAGTTCCAGAGGAGAGGGCTCAGCAGCAGCTGGAGTGCTCAGGTGTTGGGGCTGTGCCTCCTCCTTTCTCCCACAGCACGCCTGGTCACATGACCATCACCTTCGCACGGTTTGCCCCAGGATCCTCGGGCGAGCATGACTGTGTGGTCTGGGGCTACATGGAGGATTCTGCTGTGATGCTCAGAGACAGCCACAACCTAGACTCTCCCTGAGGATGTCACTTTTATTTTTAGATCTCCAACACCTTCTTTCTGGAAGCTTCCCTATCTGCTGCAGTCTTCACACTTTCCAGGGATGTAACCAAAGCAAGTTTTAATATGGATTAAAAGTTTGCTCTGCAGTCCTGGCTGATGGCTCAGTGGATAGGCACTGGGCTATGGACCCAAAGGTGGCTGGTTCGATTCCCAGCCAGGGCACATAACCAGGTTGCAAGCAAGGTCTCCAGCCAGGTCCATAGCTGGAGGCAAATGAAAGGCAACTGTACATTAATGTTTCTCCCCTCTCTGCCTCCCTCCCTTCCCCTCTCTCTAAGAATAATAAAATCCTTTTTAAACGTTTACTATGAGCCAGGCATGGTGCCAAAGGCTCTATAATATTATTTTGCTTATCCAGAAAGGCATATATCCTTATAAGATTATAAAGATAAAATGATAGTGGAAGACAGTTAAGAAATTTGCCCAAGGTCACAGAGCACGTAAGAGACAGAGTGAAGATTCAAACTTTTGTCTGTGAAGTACCAAAGCCACTCTTCCAGCTGCTGTATTAAATTGATGATTCAATAAGCTTTCCCAGAACCCACTCCAGATTGGGGAAGTAGGATGCCATGACTCCTCAGGGAGCCTCAGGGACACTGGGCATGGCCCAGGGGGGCAGCAGAGGAGAAAGATGGCAACTTCCTCAGCTGAGCTCAATAAGCCCAAAGCTCAGAGCCCACCCCTTAGCCCACAGCCTTATAGCCCCTTCCAGTTGGTGGGCCGCACCTTCCCCTTGATCTATTTCCCTGAGCCCTGTGCTGTCCACAGAGTCTGACTTCATTCAGAGGGTTTCATTAGCAGGGAGGGGTGAGGACCACCTGTGACCTGCTTTTGTGATCCATTAATCCTCACCTCAATCCACCCATGGCTTAAGTCGTCTCTCTTCTCTGAGGGCTGCCCCGACAGGCATCCTAAACCCTTACACCAGCCTTCCTGGTCTCCTTTTCCTTCCTTTCAGAGCCTATAGGGAACAAGGCTTCCTCTAGAATACGAGCAGGTATTGATTGGGTTGGGCAAGGGGGCAGTTAGCCAGGTATCCATACAGCAGACCCAGAACTCCAGGCACAGATGCCAGGAAGATGAAGAAGGAAGAAAGGGATTGGGTGTCTACAGATTGGCAACAATGACATCAACACTCAGACACAGAGTTCACTATGCCTCCTGCTCTGACTGCACTTGGAGCCCACACCAGCCAGCCCTTTGGTACTGCCTTGGGGGGCACCCAAGTCCCTGCCGAGTCCATAAACTTTGTCAAGGACAAGACTGGACCCACAGGGCTGCTAGGGCTTCTCAGAAGTCAAGAGGATCCCAGGCTCTCCTAGAAGATTAAAAAAATGAAGAAATGCCTACACAGAGCTACAAAAGTTCTCATGCATTCTAAATGTTTAGATTAATTTAGAATAACCAAACACATTTAACACTATAAAAGTATAACAAACACACACATGCTGGTCTCAGAGATTAATGGAATTCGTTAAAAGCATTCATTTTCAAGGCACTATAAGTATTTTAGCCTTGTAAAAGAGCACATTTAAAATCATAAGCTTCGTTATATGTTTAGTGTTGTTGGGAAGGAAGTGTAATTATTGGTATCAATAATCTCATTTAAATATGACGGCAACAGGCCAAGCCTAAGGCCCTTCCAGCCTTTGAGGCCAGGGCTCTTGGATACTCCTGTCACTGTCCCCTTCCCCCTAAGCCCCCAGGAGCTGGACACTATAGATGCCCACAGTCCTGCATATTTTAGAAAGATACAGCTCCCTTTACCTGGGTCCTCCCACTGCCTTGTTGTTCCCTGGCTGGGTGAATGGAGGATGGCACTTGCAAAGTGAACAAGCACTCGTCCCCTCCCTGCCCCAACCAGCTTCTCTCAAGCTAGGCTTGGATTGTGTCTGGCTGCCTTGTTTCACTTGCATAATCAGCCGGGGCCCCCAAGGCCATGGTGCAGGGCTCCGCCTGGCCTCAACAGCTCCTGATATGCTCCTGGTATCTGAAAAATTATTTACCGTGGTGGTGTGTGATGCCTTTTTAAGAGAACAGATGGTACCTCCAATTAGAATGCTTTAAAAAGAAACCCTAATGAGATATAAAAGCCAACAAATTGACTTTTTCATACAGTACTTCACTGGCACACAATAAATCAAATATACAATAAGGCTCAATAAAAGAATAGACTTATTTACACTTGTTTTGCCTGGCATTGTGCAGGAGCCCAGGCTGGCCTTTAGGAGCTTCAAGTGCTTGCCCCTGCAGGTCAAGGCAGGACAATACATCAGTGAGCTGCTCTCAGACCTGACCACCACAGACAAGTATGGCTTTGATTTGGTAACTTCTAGTCTGACCCCTGTACTCTTTATATGGGACACAAGAGCACAGGTCTTTGTAAAGCAGGGGTCCTCAACCCCTGGGCCAAAGTCTGGTACTGGTCTGTGGTCTGTTAGGAACCAGGTTGCAAAGAAAGCTTGCATGAGCTCCATCTCCTGCCCTCCCCCCTACCTCGTTCATGGAAAAGCCAGCTCTCAGTGCTAAAAAGGTTGGGCACCATTGATGTAAAGGGTGTGGTGACACACATAGGCAAATCTAGCATCCACCCCTACTCTGAGCAATGTGAGGAGGCTGTGGTGGGACCATGTGGGGTTAGAAAGGTATGTCTAACCCCAGAAAGAGCTGGTCCAGAGGTAGAGGAACAAAGCCAGTGAGGTCTGATTTCAATGAGGTGAACTGAAGATATGGATAGACAAAGTGGAATGACAATCTGAATGTGCAGCCTGGAGGTTTCGGGGCATTCCTGTTTATTTCAGGTGCATCTGGTTAGATGATTGGAAGACAAGCCTAGAAAAGCAGACAGGAGGGGTGCTATATAGCAAGGAAGACAGCTCCACATCAGCATCCTGAGCATTTGGTTACATGCCTACTTTTCCTCTGGGTGACCTATCCAAGGACTGGATGGGTTCACAGGGTGTGTGTCCTAAAATGGGAAGGTGAGAGACCCAGTTTCCCACATGCATGAGTTAATCTCCAGAGGGAGCTTAGCCAGTGAGAGAGGGTTCATGAGCAGAAATGGAGGGGAGAGTTTTCAGGAGGGATGCTGTGGTACCCTGGATATGTGCTTTGGCAACCATGGAGACTGGTCCTTGTTCTTGACATCCAGGCAGTGTTGCTCACCATCCTTAAGTGGCTTCTATAGAAGTACATTAAGCAGTGGGTGTCAGGGTCACAGAAACCCATAGGGAAACCTCAGATGTCAGTAGAGAAGATACTACAGCAGAAAGACAGGGACTCTAGTCAGCAGTAATGGAATCATTTCTGTTCAGAGTTGGGGAAAATCAGTTTACAAGAGGAGGAGTATTTTTTTTTTCTTCAGTTCAAATCTATAAACATTGATCGACCTCAGGACCTTGATACAGAAGGCACTTTCATCCCTCTTCTTCACCCAGCAAAGGTTACCTACACTGCAAAGCCAGAATTAAGAAATTCTTCTACTAGGAGCTCAGTCATTATTTTTGTCCATCAAACTGCAAGTATGTATGAAACATTCCCTCTGTGCCCCTGTATGCTGGGGTGGGTGGAAGGGATGTGGTCTGAGGAGGTGAAGAGACAGTCTCTGCTCACAGAGAGCCAGGCAGCAGTATCCAAGGCAGAAGAAGCTCTAGCACCATTAGAGGCCAAGCTGGAGCACTGCATGCCATGGGAATAGTTCTGCAAGCAATGGGAATACTGAAAAGAAAAATGATCTGTGTTTTGGGGCTGTAACACTTAGGGGAGTAGAAACATGTTCTCTAAAGTGCTATGCATGGAGAGTAGTGTTTCCTGTCTCCCCACTATTATGGAGGAGAAGATTATGAGGAAATTTCCCTCTTTTCTATATTTACCCAGGAAGTAGAGTCATCTCCCTACCCCCAATACACACACACACACTTTTGTTGGATGACCACCCTCCTCTCTAGAGCAGAGAATGGGAGAGTAGTGGAGCTGATGCATTAGCCCCAGCTCCTAAAATATGGGTCACATAGATGGCTATTATGGTCAGGCCTCCAGTCTTGCCATTGGGTGAGGGTATAGATTATGCACCGTACTAGACTCTGCAAGAGATACAGGGAGGTGAATATATGTCTTGGCACATAAGGACCTTCACTTGATAACTGAGATTTACAGAATAATTAGGCAGCTAATAAAATTATGAGAGTCTGAGGAGAACTGGTCACAGAAATAAAGGAAGCCCATGAAAACAGAGGAGAGTCTCAGCTTGTCAGGACCAAGGGGGCTTCTTGGAGGAGGTGACTGTAACAGTTACTAAAAATTGTCACAGTCTCTTAGCAAATCTTCATTTTGCACACAAGAACTCTCCAGGTTGGCATTTTAAGGATCTGGTGAGCAGCAGTTGTTTTTCTTCAATGGAAGACTCTCCCGTCTGGGAGGAGGTGGTAAGAAAGATCATCTTGAACCTGTGTACTAAGCATGCCCAGCACAGGAGCTGTCCGTTTCAGCACTACAGCCAGTGTTTCAGTGCTGCGGCCAGTGCTGTGATTGGAGAATATTGTTTTAGTTTCTCCCACCCCAGGCTCAGCACGTGCACTGACTGTCATGGAACCAAACTCCCCAGCCCAAAGTCTTAGACACTTACTAGTGCAGGCCACTTCTGGGGGGTCAAAATCCGCTCGGTAATAACCAGTCCGGCAGGTGCAGATGGGAGATGCTTCTGAAGGGGATCTGCTGTTGGAGGGGCAGTGTGAGCAGCCCTCAGCTTCCTGGCTGGCCTTGAACATCCCTGCAGGGCAGGCTGGAACACAAAGAGACACCTGAGAATTATTGGAAGAACAGCAGTGGAAGGCCTTTCCCTGGAGCTGAGAAAGCACATCGTCTAACCCCCTCCCTAAAAAGGACATGGAGATACTTCCTGCACAAAGTGAGCATTTCAAATTTTAAAAACCCCATTTAACACTTGCAATTTTTCAAATATCCTTAGTGAAAAACACCTTCCTGGTATGAACAGCCTCTTTCATTTGAACAATCTGAATAATGATTCTTCCCTTCCACACGTGTCAAGAGATTTAATTGAGAAAATGAATCTAATGTGTAGCTCAGAGTCTGGAACCTAAGTGCTCTGTAAATGGTTATCACCTCTCTTTCTATCTGGTTAACAGCCTCAGCCTCACCTTCAGCCACTCACTAAAGGAATCTTGCTTAATATCCTTGGATGGAAAGGGGTCCTGGTTGACCAATGAACCAGACCCATGGTTCTTAAATGCCATGTTTCAACACACATGAGGGACACTGTGTGCCATGTTAACTTGTTATGAATGATAGTAAAGGACTAGATTTCATGAGTGATTCTTTAAAAAGGAATTAAAGTGATTTCAAGGTTACTGGCTTAACAACATCATTTCCCCTTAATTGCACTTTAAAATGCTTTGGAAGGTAAGTCAAGAAAAGGATGGCTTTGAAGACAGTGAAACAGGGAATGTGTCATGTACCTGGTGCCACCTATCATGGTTGGTGGGGGGACATTGGGAAAGCCTGGTACAGCCTGATGCCCACAAGAGGTGTGCTGAGGTATGAGGTACTTCTTAATTCCCTCTGCGGCAACCTTTGAAGAGACTCCCCCCCCACCAATGTCTGACTCCATCCAGCACATCCCTCAGGCTTTTACCCTGCCTCACCTATAGTGACTTTACTCCAGATATCTGGTCCCCTCCTCGCTGGCTCCCCTAAATATTCTGTCTGCTTAATGTCTCTGAGACCCTCTCTCACTATCTCAGCTCCTAACTCTTTCTGTCCCCAGGAGACATCCTCTGGCTCATCCTTTGAGACCAGGTGAAACTTGCTGCATGGTCAACTCACTTGGCTTTCTTACACACCTCACTAAGTCATTCCACAAATGCATATTTACTGTAACCCTTCTGAGGACCTGATCCAGGGAATTCAGAAAATGTAGCCTGCCTTCAAGGAGCTCCTCATCCAGTGTCTTCATGCAACTATAACACAATGTGATCTTTGCTGGAACAGAAATGCCATTTTAATGGCTTCTGCTGATACAAAGCTCCTCTTCCCAAAATCTATGGTTCCCTCCTGGCAAGTGCAGAGTATTCTTTAATAACAGTGGTAGCCACCATCTGTTAATATTCTTGCCAAGTGCTTTACACGCTTTACTCTATGGGGTAGCTATTATTATCTCCATTTTGCTAATGAGGAAATTGGGACATAAAGCAGTTCAAAAAGTTGCCCAGGATCACACTGAAGGAAAAATGACAGTGATAATGTACACATAAACTATTTGGAAAATATCCACAGTTTTTTTTCCCAAGACAAGAAGGAAGGGCTACTTCCTATGTTTGGAAAGTTTTCTTACTCCTTTGCTCACTTGAAGTAAGGTATAGTGCTTCAGTTACCCTGGGGTGGGAGCGCATACTAGATGAGAGGCAATTTCTGAATTGGAATGTTCTGGGATGGCATAACCCAAGAATGTTCCACGAGTTCACCTTCTTTATGGTGTTAGCACCTGGTACTTACAATAGGGTTCTGAGGCCTGGCATTTTGAACATGTGGATTCAAAAAGTTAACCTCATCTTTTATTAGAATTTCTCAGAAATTCCAAAAGTGGCATATAGAATGCTATGTTTTCTCACCAAGAAGCCCTATTTTGTAGAGTGTCCCCTGGGATTCAAGTGCCATGGAACACACTGAGGTGAATATTGTCTAGATAATCCAATAGGGTTATTAAAAATTTTTGTTATAACCCATGTGAAAATGGGCCACTTGCTGGCCCATCTCAGTACATTCAAAAGAAACTTCTCTGTAGAAAGAAAACAATTAAATCTTTACTAAAGACTAAACAAATAAAACACTAAAGGGAACACCCTAAATGACATACCAAGTATCTTAGAATTTGAATACTAATCTATCTGTCTAGCCCACCCAGGAAAGTCTCTCCCTCTGTTCTGTTTCTCTCTCTCTCCCTCTCTCTCTCTCTCCCTCTCTCTAGTTTCCAGATAGTTTCCTTGTCTCCTGCAAGAAGCACCTGGTCCTTTCCACTGGAAATCACCCAGCATTGCTGAGCCCTGTTCACTTCTAGAGCCAAAGAGCACAGAGAAATTCCAGGCCTGCGCTGTCCAAACATAGCAGAAATTATTTCCCTGGGAAGTGGGGGAGGGGTAAGTGGTGTGTCTCTTGCATTCTCCTGGTCTGGACCACACTGTAATTTTCTAAGTGTATCCGTCCAAGAGCAAAAATGTGTTTCCACTTTCTTTCCAGGACTTAAAATCTTCTTTGTTTTATATTAAATAAGTTAGCATAAACAACCATCTTGATATCTACAAATGCTGAAGAGATTTGGAAAATGCCTTTCTGTGATTTTTAATGAAGAAAAGCAGAATTGAGTGGCCCAAAGTCTTCAGATTTTAAGGCAGCCGCAAAGAAGTAATGGAGGAGAGTGAGAGCTGGTCCAGGCTGGACTTAAAGAAAGAAGCTCCAAGAAAGGCTGGGGAGAGAGGCTGTGAGAAGGGGTGTGATTCCATTCTCCTCTGTCCAGGGAGCCCCAGGCAGTGGTCGGGCAATCCTGGATCTGAGTCCTGGCTCTGCTGGTTCCTGGTGGGTGATCACTGGCAAGGTATATAATCCCTCAGCCCCACAACTTGCTCATCTGCATAAAGGATCAATAAAAAAGTAAACTCACTTCTTACAACAACCCCCACAGGTCCTTAGAATATAGTAAATACAAATATTAAAATGTGCTAAATAATGCTAATTCTTCTCCACCTCAACTTACCTATTCCCTTTGGAAAAACAAGTTTTCTTAGCAAGAACTTCTAGAATTGAGGGTCAGAATTTAAGATTTGAGTTCAAAAGCAGGTAAATAAATTCTGGTACCAAATGGAAGAATATGTTTCTTTACAGGCTGTCTTGTATAATAGGAGAATCATTAAATCTGTAATTACATAATGGATGGATCTCCTTAATTTTCAGGTTTCATAAGTTAATATTTTAGTAAAGTCCATGTTTCTGAGTTTCCAGATGATTAAGAAGTAGCATTCCTAGGCTCATTTGTTAAACTTTTAGATTGTAACTTATAAGCACACTTGGGCTATATTTGTCTCATAAAATTAATGCTTTAAGTAATGGTTAAAGTTTCAGGCTAGCCCACAAAGCCTTTTTAACTAATTTTGTATCAGATGCCACTAATAAGAAATAGAAGTTAGCTATATAATTATTTAACTAGAACTTAACAAAGAAAAATAAATAAGAAAACTATGCTCCCCCTGTAGAAAAGGCAATTTTAACTGTTAGAGGTCATACATGGAGCTTCTGAATAGGTTCCGACAAAAATGTTTAGTCCAAGCAAAGAAAGGCAAGTGTCCCAGGTAAGTCACCTGCATATGTAAGCAGCTGGGAGCAACACAGTAGAGCATGGTGGGGCCTCTGGTAGCCTGGAGACAACACACCTGCCTAATGGCTCTACAGTTTCAGAAACTAGTCGTTATAAACTGCAACAGCCTAACCACACATATACACACTCAAAAGCACTTTAAGGTTGATAACAATTCTTTGCTTTAATATCACTTTAAAACTCAGGGACTGCCTTTCTCTTGATACAGAATTATGGTCAGCACTCTCACTACTGCTATGAGCCCCTCAGTCACCAAACATGTGTTGATCTACCATGAGCCAGGCACCATGCTAGGAAAATAAACCAGAGTGCAGGTGTGGGGCAGGCTTTAGGAAGCATCCTTCCTGGTGAAAGAGGCAGACAATGGAAGGCCAATCAATGCTGGAATGGTGTGATCTGTGCTGTGTTTGTATATGCACTGGTCAGATAGGATTTGCAACATTTGTGGAGGATATGTTGTTATGAGATGAAAACCATAAGAAACATTTTCCTGTGTTGACAAAGAGGTAAGATTCAGGAGAGGCAAAGACAAAGCAAGAAGGAAAGAAGTGGGAGAATAGGAGAGGCAGGAAGGGAAATTAGGTCAGAGAGTGCCCAGCCCAGGATCTCAGCAGAAAGGGTTTCATGATTATGCATGCAGGTGGGTGGTCAATGAAGAGGCTTATGCACCTTGCTGTGTATTCATACAAGACTGTTGTCAGTGGGACATCTGTAACTTGGAGGGCTGTACATTTCTGACATCCCTGCAGCCCTCAATTGCTTTGTTTCCTTGAGAAAAGGGGGTCTGCTTTCCAAAAGTTGTAAATTATCAGTTTAGACAGGTGATAAGTGGAGATTCGAGGTGGAAAACCTTCCACACACAACTTCCCCTGCCCCCTACTTTTCTATTCCTGAAAAGACCCGAGTTTCCCATCCCTACAATTGTGTGCATTTTCTGTTCTCCAGGCAAAACACACAGCACTTCCCTCCCCCTTTCAAGTGACAAGGGACTGTATATGTGACCTCTAGCTGATATGCAGAAGGTCACCTTGAAACATCCACCCAACTTCTCAGAGCCTCAATGAGGAAACAAATTACTTGTGCTTACAATGCTCTCGAGAACCGCCCCTCTCTCGTCCCTGCACGCAGACTTCTAGTGACACTAAATCCATCACCTACAGTACTATTACTTTATAAAGAAACAGATTAAGTGTCTCATAAACAGTGCGGTGATTGAGATAATGGAAAGCGCCTCTCGTCCCCATCTGCAGCATCGGGTTATGAAGCATTTCCAAGCAGCCAGGAAGAGGAAATTAATAGAAACGAGAAGGAATAACCACTTTTATGCAATTTCCTCAGGAGATAGTGGACCATCTAATCTATATTGGAGCCCTTTAACCTGTCACTCAGCACTCACCAGATCCTCTTTAGCTCTCACAATTTTTCTTGATATCGAAGAAAGATAAAATGAAAACCTCAAGCGTTGTAGAATTTTTATAGGTGGAGGGTGCCCACTGCCTCTAACCATCCCCCACCCTCAGCCTAGGCTGCAGAAAACAACATTTTTATGCAGCAAAAATGCAGGAGAGCTTAACTATTCCCTGTGCATGGTTCAGGGGGTCACAGCTACTCTGCAGGAAGGAAATCTCTCCTTGCATTTTAAATGTGCTTCTTCCCTCCACTGCCACCTTCTGTCCTTGCTCTTTCTTCTTAATAATGTGATTACTTCTCCAGATCTAATTTTTCTCCCCCAAATGAGTTTGCAAAGGTTCATGCCAATGAATATTCATCCCCTGTTTAAGCACCAGGAGCCTTTTTCTCAAAGCAGGTGCAGCTAGGCAGCTGGCTCTGAGGAGGTCTGCCCACCTCGCCTAATGACAGTGAGAGAGGCAAGGCACCTGCTCCCAACCAGGAAGAAAGAGGTTTGCAGCCCTGAGCTCCATGCTCTGAGAACCTCCCCTTTCTCTCCACACGTTGCTCCAGCTCTGTAAGAGGCAGAAGAGCTGGGGCAGCTCAGTAACTGCTGAGAACTGGGATGGGTGTGGTGGTAGCTGAGTGGGGAAGCAAGAGGTTCCTGCGATACATGTACACAGCTCTGCACAGCTCCTCCCTTGGCCTCATGTTGGTCTTGATATTTGGACTCACCCCTGTGGCTCAGTGTCTCCATCACCTTCACATTATTGATGGCTGACATGGTGGATACTTGACTCTGGAATTCTAGGCTCCCTGGAGGGAGGTGGCACTGGGTGCCCTGTGCTGGAATTCCCTTGTCTACTACCACTAACAGATTTGCTTTTCCCATAAATGGGTGCCCCTGAACAATCTTC
>PVIW01010534.1:0-43556 GCA_004026585.1 Noctilio leporinus
GTGCTTTTGTTTACTCTGTCTTTAGTCTGTTTGGTTTCCCATTCAGTAATGTGAAATTAAGTTTCCAGACACAATTCTTCATCCCCTGTTTTGACTCTCCTGATATGCATAGCTTACTGTAAATCTGGTGACCACTGCTATGGTGTTTTACTAGTAAGTTGCTACAGTGGCTATTGCTTTTATGTTTGCTATAAATAATCATTGTTCTATTGCTCTTATAAACTTACTATGTCAACATTCTATAACTATAGTTTGGCCGTTGTGATTCACTATCTTTCCTATGATGCTATAAAACAGGCAAATGCTGGTTTGGTTATTTTTTGTTGTTGACATACTAAGATTGAATATGGTATGCTTAGGTTGAATATAAATTAGGTTGACAAACTAAAAAGAGATTCTCTAAACTTCATTGTCTTCTAAGTTTTATGATGGGTTTATGTTTGTCACTACAGATTGCTAAATATGAAAACCTCTGTGAACTTAAGAGACAGGATGTTTATCAAAAAAAGAAAGAATTGGATCAATTAAGGCTTAAAGAGACAAGTATGAAAGAAAAAGTTACTGCCACCACAGTGGTAGGAAAAATAAACTCTATTTGTCAAGCTGGACCCAGGCACTTTAATATAACCAGTAACAGGTGTTTTAACAAAGGAATTGATTTTGTTTTACCTTCATGTCATTCTGGAAGAATATGTTTGCCATATGCTAATATTTGATCTAAAGTGTTAGAGTGCAGTTATGTCTTTTTCCTCAGAAATACGGTGGGAAGAATGAAGTTTCACATGCTTTAGGTACAAATTGCATTTGATGGGCCAAAATATGGTAAAAATAATTTTTAAAGATACACACAGAACCATCCAAATGCATACAGAACCCAATATAGCATGTCTATGATATTGGGGTTTTTTACATAACAAAATAAATAACCATGGACAGGTTTCTGAGTTCTGAGTGTGTGATGATAACAAGGAATTTAGGCTCTCCATGTATATTTGGTATAGGAACATTCATGTGGAAAGGGGACTATTTGTTTATTAGAGTTAAAAAATATTTTGTGAGGATCATCCTTATTTTAAAAGATAAGACTGAAGCTTATGAAAGTGACTATAATTGGAAAGATTAATGCTAATACCATTTCTACATTAATTAAAACAGAAATGCTTGTTAATGTATCACAATTAGTTAAATTAATGAGTCCTTATTTCTTCTATCTATTTTGAGAAATACGTGTAAATCTATATATGGGGCAACAGTAGTACTGTAACTTCACCCTTCTTATCAGAATGCTCAGTTAATTCAATTATACTTTTTATAGGGTGGTTCTGATCACTTTAGTTATAATATATTGGTTATGATATCCAATTATAAAGCATTAGTAAAATAAGAATTTTCCATCAAATATGTGCATTTAAAAATATCATTATATATGAACCCAAAGGTTGCTAGTTCAATTCCCAGCCAGGGCACATAACCGGCTGCAAGCCAGGTCTATAGCTGGAGGCAGGTGAAAGGCAACCATACATTGATGTTTCTCTCCCTCTCTGCTTCCCTCCCTTCCCCTTTCTTTAAGAATAATAAAATAAAAATAAATAAAAACATAAAAATATCATTATCTCTTTAAATATCCACGTGGTAAGGACATGTGAGTCAGGCTCAAAGGAGAACGGATATAGGGTTGGTATAACACAGATTTTATCTGCATGTCTAAATTCATATCTTTGGTTTGGAACTCATAAATTATAAGCCATATGCCCTCCCAATTCTAGCTTGGGAAAATGAAGCCCAAAGATCTTTGAGTCCAAAATAGGCAGGGCTTCAAGTTCTCATTCTCCCTCTCCCCCAGTGTAGCTCTTCTCCCCCATCCACCTTACTAGTGGGAAATAGTGTTCAAAGCACAAATTGGAGTGTCACAGAGACCTGAGTTCAATCTTGGCTCTACCAGCCTGAAGTTTTCTCACCTATAAAATGCAGTCATATTATTGCCTATTTCAAATGGCTCTTGTGGAGATCAAATGAGGTCATGCTTGTATCACTTTAGCTGTGTGCTTTGTATTTGGTAAAGTTTTGTTGTTCTTGCCTGAGATCAGAAAATGGCATTTTGGCCATGGAATGAGACCATAGGCAATATCAGGCTGCCTTCCCTTTTCTTTATTCCAAAACTGCATTGTAAAAATATCTGTTTCACAGTGATTTTTCTTCACCCATAGTTCCTTTTTTAAATCATATTTTTTGTTATAGTATCCAAGTGTTTCATTTTCAAACATCTGATTAAATATTAAGAAAGTTTTCAGCATGAACATAGCTATCAAGATAAAAGGCCCAATGATTTTTACTTGTTTATAATGCTCATTCTACTATCCCAGAAGAACATTTTGAAGATGATTATGAAAATATGTCCGTTTAGTTTTAAAAGATAGTCATAATGAATTTATATCTTGAAAGTCATTTTTATAGTTTTCACATCTTCACTGGTATATTTGGTTGCTCTTCCTCCCAAATTTTGATTTTTTTCCTGGTGAATTCAGGATTATTTCTGTCCAAGTTTGTATTTTGAAGAAACAATTATAACAGTTGGTTGCTTTTAGTTTAACTAATGGACACCCCAATGTAAAAGCTGAATGGGTTATACACGAATGTTTGGACTGCTGTCATGAATCATCTGACAATGACTGAATGCCATAATTTAAAAAAATTTCAATAGGTTCTTAGTGACCACAATTTAGAGATAGCACAACTACAAGAATCAATAAGACATTGGGAACAACAGGTTGAAGAAATAAAGAAAATCTGTAGTATCCTGGAGGATAAAATGTAAGTAGGATACTTTATTTTTTTATTGAAGCATTTCTAGATATTATGTTCCTTTCATTAAAAACACTTTCATTTGATAAAAATTAGAATATTTTAGTTTACTCAAATTTGTGTAACTGTCAGCTTTATAGAAACACCTTTTTATTTTAAAATTAATCAGTCTTCAGGTGATCAAGAGAAAATATTGGGGATGACACTCTCAGCTTAGGAAACAAAAGGGACTTTGTGGAATGTATGATCGATCCCCGCTTCAGTTCCTGACTCCCTGCAAGGGAATATACCCTCGATGGCAATAGTGAGGCCAGCTACCAGGTTACAAACTTCCCCACTCATACTGTTAACTGTGGTTGTTCTTAGTCAAGGGGAACTTGTAGAACATACTGAAAAATACAGAGAAGCCTCAGGGTGAAACCTTTTACCTATGGGACTGGAATCAGAAACTGAAGGAGATCTTCCAGTCCATTCCAAGACCCACAGTCTCTCTTGCTTTTACAAGTGTTTGATCCTTATCCCTTTATCTACCTGCTGTGTTCTCTTCCTGTAAGCCCATGGCTTAGCATGGCCATTTCAGACCCATCTATCTTTAGAGATTGGCCAGTAGACTTTTCCAGGAGAATTCCCAGGTTTTCCAGAGCTGTTTTGCTCAGCTCCAGAAAGGAAGGTGGGGTCTTGTAATACAAAGATGGCTTTTGGGCCTAATCCAGGGTTCACTGACAGTTTAAAATGCAAATTGTGAACTGAGTAGATTCCGCAGAAGACAAGTAACATCATATGTGGAATCCTGCTATTATACTATAATTTCTACATACGTAAGTTTGAATGCATTGTGATTAAAATTCTATCTTCTAAAGCAGCACTTGCATAGCACAATAATCATCATCCCTGGTCCATAAAATAGGCCATAATCTTTGACTCAGAACCAGATTTAAAATAAGAAAACTGGCCCTGGCTGGTGGCACAGTGGATAAGGTACCAGCCTGTGAACCCAAAGGTCACCGGTTGGATTCCCAGCCAGGGCACATAACCAGGTTGCAAGCAAGGTCTCCAGCCAGGTCCATAGCTGGAGGCAGGTGAAAGGCAACCATACATACATCCTTGCCTCTCTCCTTTCCCCTCTCTCTAAAAAATAATAAAATAAAATATTTAAAAACAATAATTAAATAAAGAAAACTCAACTACAATTCAAACTGATAATAAAATTTTTTTTATTTTGAAGGGATTCAATAGTTTTAGTTCCTATATGCTTTGAAGGTAAACTAGGCAAAAAATTATAGTAAAAGATATAGATTAGCTCAAACTATTTCTAGGAGTTATGATTCAAATACTACACATGGAGTTTTTTTTATAAGCATTGTTCATGTTAGCTAACTGTTTTAAATACATGTTCAAGAAGAAAATGGGGATTCGTAGAGTTTCCATTTATAATGGCTTATCTTTTTTCAATCCCAGGTTTTCATGAGTTTTCCTTCAGTTGGAATCTCACTGAGGAAGGTGTTCTTGATTAATTTGATGATTGAGGATATAGGTTACTTCCTTTTTATTAATAAAACTTTACTTTTTTCCTCTTTTTACTTGACACATTTTTAAAAAATTCTTTGCATTCTTTTCATTTTCTCTTTTAGTTCATTTTCTGTATCTGTGGAGGTGAGGAGAGGTAGCCTAGTTCTTGCTTGGTAGATTTAAAGAATCAAAAGTTTTGTTTTATAAGATTCTTTAAGAATAAATTATACAAGAAACTAAAATAATATGTACAACTCATCTTCCTATTTATCTATAAACCTTAATTTTCACCCGACGAAATCTTTAACCTACAAGCTTCCTACCTGTTTTGAGGTCAAAATATTAAGGAAACACAAACATCACACAACCATGAGTTTAAATTCTACATGGAGATAGTTAAGGGTACCTCAATGTTTCACAAGTCCAGGGGTGTTTTTGCTAGTTTAGTCCTTGTCTTTTTGCAGCATGATGTGCTTGCAGAAAAAAGATGAATCAGTGCCAACCTTTCTAAATTGCTATGATCTTTCTCCGCCATTCAGCTGGTCTTTAATGCATAGGAAGTGGGGGACTGGAAGCTAAATGCTGCATATAAATGACATCCAGTTTGTGACCAGAAGCATATAATGCCATTAGAGTGCAGGAGACTATGAAAATTAGATGCTTTTTAAATGGGCTGAAATGGTTTCAAAATTTTCAAGGTTATGTGTGACTTCCATCATGCCAAATTTTAGTGATCTATTCTATTCAATCGTTTTTTAATTCTGGAAATACTTTCTTCACTTGGTTTGCCAACCTCACATTCTCTTATTTCACTCACTACACTGATGCTTCTCAGGACTCTTTGCTTGTTTCAATCCTTTATGACTCTAAACTTTTGGGGTTCTAAGCTCTTTACTATTCTCCATACATGCTTTTATTCAGTTCTATGGCTTTAAATTCCTTCTGATTCCCAATAACTGCCAAATGGACATATCCAGCCCTGACCTCTAAATGCCTATACTCTGCAGCTTATTTTACCTTTGCATTTGGAGGATATCTATAAAATATCTCAACTATAACATCTTAATTCCCCACCTCCTTGAAACAGCTCTTCCTTCAGTCTTCCATATCACCATTTTACCTGTGGAATACAACTAAAAACATAGAAGCCATCTACCATTCCTGTTTTCATCACTACCTAACTCTAATCCAACTCTAACTCCAGCCAAATCCAAAGGCATGTCCTGTTGCTTTCATTTCAAAATATATCCTAAATCCAACTATTTCTGACCACATCCACTGTTATGAGTGTCTCTTCTGGATCACAGCACAGGCTTCTATATCATTTGTCTTCCTGTGCTATTGTCTTTCTCCACTAAGTAGCCAGGGGCGTCTTTACAAGATGTAAATCAGCTCATGTCACTCCTCTGCTGTAAAAAATTCTTTTCAGGTTTTCTTCAGAATAGAATCTGAACTGCTGCCTTGCCCCCAAGATGTCATATGATCTAGTCCCTGTTTACCTCTCCAGCCTGCTCATACCCTTCTCTCTGTGAGATACACCAAGCTTGTTCCTGCCCCAGGATATTATTACCTGCTGTTTCTTCTACATGAAAAGCTCATCCTTCAGATCTTCACACATTTGTATCCTTCTTGTCCAGGTTTTCCTCAAGTCATTCCAAGAGGTCTCTCCTGTCTAAATTAGCATCCTTGTTTCCAGGCCTTCTGTCCTTTACCCTATTTTGTGTTCGTTCAGCAATTAACAGTGTCTAAAATATATAGTTTGTTTATTTTTTAATAATTCCCTTATGTTATGACTACTCCACTAGGGTGCAATTTTTATGAGAATAGGTACCGGGCCTGTGCAGTAGCTCTTGTACCTCTTAGACCTGCAAAAGCCTAAGAAAATCATTCAATAATAATTTTCAGCTTCTTAAATGATTGAACGAAATAATAAAGAACTACTTCATCAATTCAAAAAAAATCTTTTGTCTATTATAATGGATATATGAATAAATATTATGTAGGGCATTGTGGCTTTGCTGAAAAACATGCCTTGATAAGAATTTGTTGGCTTCCTTTGTTTAAGGAAATTTTTAAAGAAGAGTAAGGAAAGACTGAAGTATATATCTAATACTGAAAAAAATGAATTATTGCAGAAGATAAAGGAGGTATGAAAACAGAACTGATATTTTTAAATTAGAATTAGATTGTTTTAGTAATATTTTAAATAAATGTGAGGAATGTGACATTCCCCAAAAGTAAATTTTCATGAACTAATTAATAATCATGATCATCCACAATAATTGATTTAAAGATTTCATTCCTTCCCAGAATACCTTAAGTAAATAAAAGAGCAGAGATTGTCTATGTGAAAAGGAATCATTTTCTTGGTAACTTCTCACATGGGTATAATTATTTTACATTAGGAATACCCATGACTAGTGGAGATTATTGGTGTGAATTAATTAGAAAAATTAGGAGCTTCTTGCTGGTGTGAGGTACCTGAGAAGCGTAGCAACCCATATTGCACTTAATAATGTTAGTGAAATATTTGAATCAGATTTAGCCCCCAGGAGAAGTTGCTGGACATTTTAAAACTTAGGTTAAAAGAAATATGATATTTTAAGTCATCAATCATGGGTGTAAGCCAAGATTTCTCTACAAAATGCTCAATGAAGCATTTATTATGACAGTTGAACAAATAGAGGGAAAATATAATTAAAGTTTAACAGAAGTACCTTGATAGATGTCATAATTTATAATATATTATTGAGTGACCCAATAAACTGTACACATATGACCCAATTTATTTTAGTACATACACAAATATACCTGCACACCAGTCCCAAACCACCTCAATCCACCTTTTGGTTCCTTTGTGATCATGGACCATGGCTCATAAGCTTGCAGTTCATTCTTCACCCAAGGGTGAAGCTCTTTGGATCCCAGACTAACATGATGAGAGCTTTATCAGACTCAACACCTGGCTGAGCTCTAAGTGTTGACCTTTGTCCCCCGTGTCAGGGAAGAGAACCAAAACTCATTTTCATGTGTTTTCTTCCATATCTGTAAATCTCCTAAGGGTAAGAGGATTTTTCAGTATTAGATTTACCACTATGCAATCTTGCTTTCTTGTAGAAGTAGGCCTAGTGATTCTTCATTATCTTGTTTCTTCAAGACTTAAAAAAATATTTTTCACCTAGCTATTTTAGTGATTCTCAGTGAGGAGTTTATTTTGAATTATTGAGCCCACCTTTATACTCAGTCTTTTTCACCACATTTGATGCAATTCAATAGAGAACTCCAAACATGAAGGTTTATTTTTACCTCCTTCAGAACACTAATGACTACTCATTGTTTGCCCTTGAATAGAAATAATAAGAAGCAAGTATAATATCCAGTCCAAGAGTTTGTGAGCAAGAGCTTCTGTTGATATTATACTTTACTTCACCAGTGTGGTTTATCTTCTGGAAAAAAAAGACATCTATCATAAACTCATGATATTGATCTCAGTGTATTCATCCCAATTTTTATTTGAATATTAATTACTACTCTATGGTTTTGCATCAGTGTTTACTCCCTTTCTTCTACACTTTAGTTGTAATTTATAGAAGAGGCCCCAAAATGTATAGTTGCATATTTGATATAGAAATAAATCACTCATCATTTGAGACATAGTCATTATGTGCAAAGCAGTATGCACCATGTTCTAGAGAGTTGCCCACTGACCCTGACTTCCCTCAGAGGAACTGTGAAGCAAGTCCTCTACTTTAAGTACTTTGTTATTTTTTTCTAGACAGCTGAAAAAATACACAGAGTTCAATTACAGAACAAAGATCTACAAGAGAAACTGACTACTCTTACCAGACAACATAAGATTGTCACACAGGAGGAGAATAAAGTTTTTCTGCAGAAAAAGAAAATGCACAATGAGTATGTTTCTATTCATGATCCATATGTGAATCAGCATGCCATAGTTGTGGGGAGCTTTCCCTGCTGTCAAAGTGGTAACTCTCCACTTAAGCTTATCCTGGCTTTAAAATCTATTGACAATGGTACAATATTTGTTGCCTAATAATAAGCACACTCCTAATGTTTCTCTATAATACTGAGTAATGCTTCCCTCATATGGGTCAGATTGAATTCATAAACTTCAAGTGCATTATTTTTACTTTTAAACCATATTTCTGAAAGAATAAATAATCATACTTTTACCTTACAAGGCAATCTAGAGCAACTATGACATCTACCTTCATCAGAAACTGGCTCTGCAGAGAAGGCCATTGACACTATCCTCTAACATAGATACTAGAAAGGTCTTCAAGAAAACCCCTATATGTTCCTGCTCGTTGGACTCCCATTTAAGCATGACAAGCATGGCTTATCAATTCCACCTCCCAAATAGTTCTCAAATATATCCTATTTGCCTCTCCAATTTTATTCTTTTCACCTCTTCCAACCTTTGTTTTGGCTTTCCCCTTAAGAGTTCTTCCCTCTATCTCCTTCCTTCCGTCCACCATAATGATCCTTATGAAACAACCCCTAATGTCATCCCTTTTCTTCAATCACCATAGTGTAATCAGCTGGGTACAAATCTTTTTGTCCTACTCAACTATGAGCATATCAAGGCAGTTGCTCCATCTCACTCAGCACAATATCCCCAAGATCTTGTGCACTGCTTAGCAGGTTGTGGGCATTCACCATTACCTTCTTCATGAGTACTACAGAGTAACATCTGGCAAGCATAAAATATGTAAGTAATAATCCATCTCTACACTTGAAGTTAAATCTCACGAAAGTGTAATTACAGTGTCCAGGCCCACATGTTGTAAAGCTGAGTTTATGGTCGTTGCTGTTGCATTTAAGCAGCAGAGAATCGTTGCAATCATTGTTTTCCTCATCCAGTCAAACAGCCTATTGAGAGTAATACTGTTAATATTCTTTAGGCAAAAAGTTTCCTCAGATCAATTCTAAGTTATCCATTTAAAACATAAACTATGCTGATGACAAATAGTAACACTGAAATGTTTGCCACCTTTATTGGTTTTGACTTCCTGAGCCTGGGCTTCCATGACAAGATGCCATAAAGTGACAACCTTTAGACAATAGAAACATACTTCTCACAGTCCTGGAGACTGGATATCCCAGGTCAGATGCCAGCGTAGTCAGAGTCTGGCCAGAGTTTCCTCCCTGACTTGCAGATGGCCGCATTCTCATCGTGTCCTTGCTCAGAGAGACGGAGCAAGCCTGCAGGTGTCTCTCCTTGTGAGGACACTCATCCCTTCTTTTGGGCCCCACCCTCATACCTTATCTAACCCTAACCCCCTCCCAAAGGCCCATCTTCAAATACCATCACATTCATCGCTAGGGATGCAACATGGAAATTTGTGGAGAACGCAACTTAATCCATAGCAATATTGGTAAGATACATAGCTGAAGTACTTTCTATTACAGGAATGTTCTTAGTAATGCCTGGAAATGTGAACAAAACCATATCTTCCTGTCATTCTTTCTTTAAGTTATAGACAAAAAATAACCAATTTATAAAATGTGTACATCTATTTTAATTGTTATACCCAGTGAGATGGGTATTCTAATCCCCATTTCGTGGATGCGGAAACAGAGGCTTGTTAGTAAGTCAGGTTTCTTTTCAAAGTCATATTCCTAGGAAGGGGTAGAGCCAGTATTCAAAATTGGTCTGATTGACTCCTTTACCATTTACCAAAAAACAAAACAAACAAACAAACAAACAAAAAACTAGACAGAATTGATAAATGTAGTAGGAATAAGACAGTAGGGATAAAGTGCTATAAAACTTTTCTTAGTGCTTTATAATTACTAATATAGGAATTTTCATAAGTTTAGAGTTAGCCACCACAAGCAGAAAGACTTTGTTTCTGTTTAACCTGATTCATTGGGTAAATAGTTCATGAAGTAAATTTTCCAAACCATTTTTAGGATTTTTATTTGTGGTGTCATATTTTCTCATGCTAAGGAGTTAAAAGGGATCATTTAAACCTTTGACATACGATAGCTCTGCTTTCTTTACATGCTAGGAACCACAAACAACTGAAATTTATTGCTCAGAAAGAAACCTTCCTATCACAAAGGAAAGTAGACATCAAAAATATGGAAGAAGGATTCACCACACTCACTGACCTTCATAGGTATGTTTGTTGCCTTTGAAATGTTTAATCTTCATTCTTCCCTTCATTTATTTTGTAATAAATAGTAACAACAAGTCTGTGTCCATAGATATCCATACCCATCTCAATACTTGCAAAACCGGTTCATGCTTGAATAGAATTGTAATTGTATTTCTTTTAGTCTGCCACTAAAACCTTTACTTGTCTCACAAGGTTTGTTTTCTCTCCCAGTAACCTTATTGTGCATAAGAATTATACATAAAGTTTTACATATTCTAGTAGCTCCCAAACGCTGAAGCCACTATAGTTATTCTTGTTTTCAGAGCAACACAGGAAGTCTATCGGAAACAAATAAGAGTCCTGAAGGATAACCTGGAAAGAGAACAGATTGCTTGTTTTCATCACCAATTGTGTACTTTTCAAACCTTTTATGATGGAGGGAAAAATTTTGAGAACCTAGAAGTTTGAAATTCTTATTCGCACTTTGGGTATATGGATAATTCCATTACTAGTGCTGCCTGGGCCTCTTCCTTCTCCACCAGCCCCTGAACCTTTCCCATTCCGGTCCTCTCCCTCAGGAGACAGGCTGCTACTGTGGTTTGTCCACTGCTGTCCTGTTGGACCTCTGGACCCAGCTGCTCACATTGAGGCAACATGCAGATCTTCACTGAAGCAGTTAATGTTTTGTCTTACTGTTTCAGCCTAGGTACAATCTGCATCACCAATAACACAAACAATTTCGTGTACTCATAGTAGAATTTGTTTTGTTTTAAATCCCTTCATCTCTTTAGATACTGTTATGCCAATTTAATAATGATTCTTTTTGTTCTACTCTCTAGTGTTATAATTCAGTGGAAAATAGCTTGTTTGAGAAAAAAATACAAACATTGGCTCCTCAGGATAAAAACTGAATTGCAAGTAATTATAGAGGAAATTCAGGCCGCAGAATCTAGATGCTGTCAATTATTACAAGAGGTATGGGAACTCCACAGACTTAGTATTAGTCTGTTGTATCAGGAATTCTCCTTCAATATTTAATTTAACCGAAAGATATTTTTCTTTCTGCCGACTTCATGTTTAAGATGAACTGTGTTACTTTCCTAAGAAATATATCCATTTGCTGTGTATTAACTGTGGAAATTCAGCAAATGAAGTAGCAATTCTCTCCAGAATATATTTTTGAAGGCTATAATGAGAAACGTGGGAGTTTCTCAGGATTTATCTCTAGAAATAGAGGCCAAACATAATTTATTTGGTTTCCATACCTGCCCTCTACACACCCTCCACCGCCCACCTGCTCCCACTCTCCATTTCCTTTGTGTCACATATACATGCTGGTTGGTGAAGACATTAATCTCTGAAGGGAAAAACACCCTCACCAGTGAGAAATAGTGACCTGAACTCAGAGCCCAACCTCATGCAGAGAGAGACTTATTAACCTGGCTGTTTGACAATAGAAGAATGACAGTTACAAGACAAGTGCCAAATCCTCTCTCTCTCTTTTTTTTTTTTTTCCTAATTAGACCAGTGTTAGAGAAAAAGGGATCACTGAATATTTAATCCAGATTAAAAGAATTTCATTAGAATTAAAACAAGAGGAAGAGGAATTCATCATCAAAGAAAAGAAGTTAATTAAAGAGTTGAGCAAATATAAGATAAATTTTAGTTTACATCTGAGAATAATTTTAGATGGCTATTTGCAGGGGAGAAGGGTATGTTTCATGCTTCCTAATTAGTTAAATGTAAAATAAATCTTTTTATATGAACAAGGTTACAATTTCATTCTGAATTTTTCTTTTTTTCTTTTTTCTTCCAAAAAGGAAATAGAGCATTAAGAAATATTTTTGTACTAACTTGGGAACTGCTGAGAGCTGACCGAAGAAAGAATAGGGCATGGGCACTGGAGGAGGTGGGAAGACAGGACCCCAAAAGTACTCAGGGGGCCCAGAGGGAGCAGGTATCTGGAAACAACAGAAAACACACCTGTTCAAGGCTGCAGTGTCACCTTGAAAGGTGAGGATGTGTTTCCTGAAGTGCACTATTGATAGAGAGCAGCTGAGGACAGCCAAGATGGTGGGTAAAGCCTTCCTGAACTTGATTCCTTCAGTTTGAGGAGGGAAGCAGCCCAGCTACACCAAACAGGGTCTTTATTAAAGGTGACAGTCGTTTGCTGTGACAGCGGTGTAGGGAGTCCTTACATTTCAAGATTTAGATCTTACCCTGATCCAAGGCCACTCCTCCTCCTTCCCTCCACCCTGCTCCCCACACACGCATACAGCACTGTTGGTCACTTCTCTCAGAAACCCTCTGCAGAGATCTGATCCAAGAAAAGAAAAAACTCTTCTTTCTAATATGAATAAGAGGAAGGAGGCAGGCATGTCTTCCACACAGAAATGCTAGGAGAAAAACAAATGAAGATTGGAGCCAAACTTTCAAACAAATGAACACTCCAAAAGAATGATTCTGGAACAGATGAAAACTGGGAACCAACGTTCTGTGAATTATAAAGCACATAATTTCTTAGAGGTGCCAGGAAAATCAGCATGGGAGCACAGGCAGAAACGGGCGCCAGGAGGGAAGCCCGCTGGAGTTGGCCCAACCAGAGAGCAGAATGGAGAGCAGGTGGGATGGGGAGCATTTCTCCGTTGGTTGTATCTGGGTGCCGGGTATTCTTCTAGCTGCCACAAAAACGAAAGAAAAACCAGAAAGAAGTAGAGCTCGGCCTTTATGGCGCTTACATCCCCCTGGAGGGAGATTGAAAATAAGCAAGATAAGTGAATAGAGATAGCCTTGTGTTTGATGGTGTCGCGAGCTACGGAGGAAAAGGAAGCAGGGACAGGTGTGGGTGATGTGGTGCCCATGCCGTTCTGAACCGGGTGGTCTTCACAGGCAGGCGCCCACCCTGCGCCCTGCGGGACAGAGCGAGCAGACCAGGAGAAGCCTGCAGAAGGCTGCTCCAGGCAGAGGGCGGGAGCAGGAAGGTCCTGGGGCAGGGCTGGCCTAGTTGAGGAAAGGCCAGTGGGTGGCGAGGCTGGAGCAGAGGGAGAGTGCAGACAATGGGAACAAAGTGGTGCACTCCCACGCCTGCTTATCCCTACCAGGCTAGTCTTTTGTAGAGAACACAATATAGGTAGCTAGCACGTGATGGAGTGTTTTTAGCACTGCACTCTGGAGAAATTTTCTCCTGACTATGCCCTGTGATGTGTTTACACTACGATGTTTTATGTGTGTTTTTCTTTCTGTATTTTATTTGTAAGGACGATAATGGCAATTTGGACGGGGACATATCAGCCCAGCATATCACTGTATTCATTAGGGTGTGAGCAAGCTATTGCATCAAAGAGATGTCAGATACAGTGAACATTGGCAAGATGGGTCGTAAATGGTTAGCCAGCCTCTCTCCTGTATTGGGAAATTGACCTTGTCTTAAGCTGTCAGCTTCTTGCCCTAGTAGCCTGACAAAGGTGGACTGGCAGTGGTATTATCCCATGGCATCGTTCCTATAGAATGACCCTGACTGGTATGCTGTATCTTGATTGGGAGAAAAACTGGTGGGAAACTGTAACATTGGAGTTTTCTGGGTTTGGTACCTCCTTTAATTGGGCATGTCCCTCAAGGGGGCCTAGAAGTTATGCCCAAGAGATGCTGGGTACCATTTAAACACCTGCGTGGGTCTCCCTCCTGCACCTGAGTTTTCCCTTTGCTGAGGTCAGAGGACACTGGCCTCTTTTCGGCTGTGTCTTAGGGCATCTCCTGCTGGGGAAGCATGCTTGGCACTCGAGGTTTTCTTCAAATAATTTGCAGTTACAAGTTGCAAATAAAATAAAAATTAAGTTTTAAGAGTAAACTGGGTCAAGTATGGCCTATTCAAATCTCAAGAGCCTGTGTTTCTAGTTGAGAGAGCCCACTGGTGTGGTCAACATTTATCTCTCTTTCTTGGTATATATCGGCCAAAGGAAAGCAATTGAAGGCTGGAAAGTGGCCCTGCCATGCCCAGCATGAAGATGGCCCCTGTGAGGCTGATCTGAGGCTTCCCTGTTAACCCACCCCAGCCAGGGGAAGCGGGGAAGGGCCAAGGGAACACACACCCCTTCTTGCTACAGGGACAAGGAGGCCCAGAAGCAGCACAAACCACTTCTGCTCACTAACCCATGGGTCACACTCACCTGCAAGGGAAACAGGGAAGTCATTCCAGCCAGCAGCCGTGGTTGGGCTGGAGCCGGCGCCCTGACATCCAAGGACAGGAGCATGGGAAGTAAATGCCAGCTGGTTGCCTCCCTTCTTCACTTTCTTAAACCCATCCTGACTCTCTAAAAAAGGTCCATCTGCTACTCCGTTTGAAACTAAAGAAAACCTGAGTTTGAATAATGAAACAGGCAAAGTCATGTTTCATGTCAGCACCTTTACTCATTTCTTGTAGAATTTTATCCAATTTATTGATAGCCCTTTCCATTTGTTACTGTCATGCACATTTCTTAGAACTTGTATATATTCTGTCCTGCTGCCTAGTGATTGTTTTTCTGTTTGTGTTTTGTTTTTCATAAGATTTGATCAACCAAGAGAAATTCCTCAAATGATTTGGGGGTATATACATGGTATCCTTAGTAGAACTATAGCAATAGAGCTATAGAGCTGAAAGGATCTTTGGAAAGCCATTGACTCTAATCTCCCTCGTTTATAGATTGCCAGGGAATTGGTAAGTTAGCCAGAAGGTATTTTTTTAAACATCTAGTATGTGCCAGATACCTTGCTACGCATTTCAGGATAGGAGAAGATCAAGACTGTCTCCCTCAAAGCACTTGTATTCCGCTCTAGAGTGTTATGTCGCTTCTCCAAAATCCTACCTCACAATCAGCTTAACTTTCTTTAAAGCAAAAATTTGAAAAGGAAACAAAGTATCAAAGTAAAGGAAGATGAACTAGTCAAGTGCCTTCCCCATCTTCAGGTGGCAGAAGAAGAATATAATAGCAAAAACAAAAAGTTTGAAGAGCTCAATAATATTATCACAGGTACATATGAAGCACTTAGTCATTGACCTCAAGTCCAGGTAAGGATTTCACCATTGTCTTCTCACAGGAAGTGAGGGGGTCACCCATCAAAGCAAGGGTGAAATTCTTCCAGGTTTCCCCATCACCTTTAACTCTTTATTCTCTAGGGATTGTTTCCCTTATCTACACATTTTCTCCACATCACAAAATCTTACTGTTACCATTGCCAAATTTTCTCTTTTCCCTTTTAAAGAGTATTTAAAATGAAGCATTAGTAGCAACTACATTATGTGGTTTCCCTCTATACTTGGTAAAGATAGGATTAGCTTTACTGCCTTGTGGAGATTCTTTTCTGTTTCTTAACATGAATTTGCAAATTCATGGACACAAATTATATTGTGTCCCACTATGTCTTTGACCATTTAGTAAGTAGGCACCCCCTCAGATTTTTTTCACTAACCTACCCCTGAGGTAGAGATAAACAGGAGCTTGTCTCGGATCCAGGCACTGTGTAGAGAATGTGAAGCGTGCCTGGAAGTATGCATACTGTTCATTCTATGACATGGCATAACTGTGTCTAATATAAAAATCGTCATTTTCTCCACAATAATTGCACATGGTCCTCTAACCCTGCACCCGAAAGTTCACAGCTCCAGAGTCATCTGTAGCAGTGTAGGTCTTGTCTTTGCCCTGGGGAGTAGAGAATCATTATCCAAGGAGTCCCTGTAGGTTGTTACCCAGAACAGCTTCCAGAATTTCTGACTTCTAGATGATGGAAGAAGTGTCATGGGAACTGAAAGGCCAGGACCAAAGTTACAGAAGGGACTGGAACAAGAACAAAAGTGTGGACTAGGGTGGGAATGACCTGCTGACCAAGATGAATATGGGGACAGATATTAAGACAGCCTGTGTCAAAACAGGACAGTCATGAAAACCCAGTATGTTCAGATGTGAAATAAACAGTTATTGAAAATGCATAGTGGTTACTGCGAAGGAAGGCAGGTTTTGAGGACTGTAAGACCACTTTAAGAATAAGTGCCTGGGAAAGTGGTCTGGTTCCCATTCCTCAGCAATCGATTCTTCACTTCTGGCCAGGTTTTCATTTAGTCAACTTGGATGGGTTTTCTTGGTATTTTACCACTTTTATCAAGATTGATGACATGTATGTCCTCCATTCCCCATTTTCTACCTTCCCATGTTTCTTCTGACCCCTTCTTGCACTTGACAGAAGGTGTAAGAAACACTGTAAGTATGAAGGCAAACAATACAGTACCAAGGACTGATTCTCTCAGGGTAAAGAAAAGAGGGAAAAATACAGGAATCAAGAAAAGGACAGGTAGGGGCCAGGAAGGAAAGGGGCCAGAGAGCACCTGTCCTTCAGAGGGTAGAAAATGTGCTTCATCTGCTGGAGCTGAGGCATGGAAAGCGGTACTGGGACTTCTGGTTGCATGTAATGGTTGAAACACAGGCATCTATCTTTGATCCCTAATGAAACTTCACAAAAGTGTGAGTAAAAGATTTTTTTTTAAAGACATGAACCCACAAGTACAAAGAGACTGGCAAAGAAGACATCAGCAGATAATAAATACCAACAGACTTTTGGAAGGAGTATTGGATAGAAGGATTAGCAGAAAGAGACGTAAGAAGCAAGATCCTGCAGAGAAGCCCCCCATGAAGGCAAGATGTTCTCTCTAGACCATTGGGGGACCCTGATACTGTGAAGGCGGAGATGAGTCTTGGGGCTGAAGATTTCTTGAAAGTTTTTCAAATGAGCAGTTAGATCTCCAGGTCAAATTCTGTCTTCCGTGCAGCAGCGTGACTCTTCCTCCCCAGTGTTGGCAGGAAGCTGGACCAGAAGATTCTAAACAGCAGGATGTCAGATGAGACTGAGGGCAGGAGGCAGGCGCTGAGCTGAGATGCCGTTCCACTCTCTGCTTCCTAAAGGCTGCTAGCCAGTCATGTTAGGACTCTTCTGCATCCCCTTCCCTATCCTAAAGAAGGAGATAGTTGGATTTTTCTCTAAGAAAACTGAAGTTTCAGAGAAAAGCCCCATAGACTCCAATATGTGAGGGTCCCCCAACAAAAATGGCTGGTCCCTCCCTGATCACTGTATAGGGAAGCCCACCCAGGAACCAAAGCCTTTAGTGCCTCTCCCCTCTCTTTAAATCCTCACCCAAAGATATGTGGATATGTTTATTGATGAAAGAGAGAGAGATCAACCATCAATTGGTTGCCACCTGTACACACCCTGACCAGGGATCGAACCTGCAACCTTATGGTGTATGGGATGATGTTCCAACAAACTGAGCCACATGGCCAGGATTAATGCCTTACTCTTAAATAGGATTTGATGGCCAAAGGCCACCAGGCATGTCGGGAAAAGCTCCAACATGAAAAACAAAATAATGCAGACAGAAAAATGTAACTTGGTAGAAACAGATAATACAAAGAACATTAGAATATATTCTTAGAGAATTTACTCTCCATATAATATAGAGAATATATTTTACCAGTATATTCTTAGATAAATACAAGAAGATACTGTGTTTATGAAAAAAATGAGATGCTTAGGGAGAGATGAAGGGAAAGTGAAGCAACAGTAATACAACAACAATAAATTAAAAAAAAAAAAATAAGAAACTTAGCATGTGAACCCATAGGTTGCTGGTTTGATTCCCTAGCCAGGGCACATAACCAGGTTGCAAGCCAGGTCTCCAGCCAGGTCTGTGGCTGGAGGCAGGTGAAAGGCAACCTACATTGATGTTTCTCTCCCTCTCTCCCTTTCTCTCTCTTTCCCTCTCTGCTTCTCTCTCTTCCTCTCTTTCTGGAAATAATAAATATTTTTTTAATAAGAAATTTAAAAAAAGGACAGAGAACAAGAAAGAGCTCTTAGAAATGAAAAATATAGTAAATGAAATTTTAAAACTCAATAGGATTATAAGAAAAATGAAGAAGTCTCTCCAAATATAAAAATAATAATACAGAAATGAGGAACAGGATAAAAGGTTAAAAAAATAAAAGAGTATTCTGAGACATCAAATATTTAACGGGAAGTCAGGGAAAAAAGAACAGAAATAAGTGAAAACGATAAACTTATCAAAGATACCATAATATGTCTCAAGACTGGAGAATATGCATTTTATATTTGAAAGGGCCCACCAAATTCCCAGTACAATATATGCAAGATAAGGCACTAAGCTACATCACTGTGGGATTTCAGGGGAAAAAAGAAAGAGAAGATCCTAAAAGCTTCTAAAGAGAAAAGGATCTCACACAAAAGATCAGGAATCAGATTGCTCCAGTCTTCTTCACTGCAATAATTATACTAGAGGTCAGAGGACCTGGCCTACAAAATTCTGAGAGCAATTCATTTTTAGCCTTAAATACCCATCCAAAGTATCAGTCATGGACTAGAGATATATTTAGATATGTAAAGTATCAAACTATCTCATTTACTCTGTCTTAGAAAGCTAGTACAAGAGTTGTTTCAACAAATTTTGCTTCCTGAAAGAGAAGAGGATATGAGACTCAGGGAACAGGAGGTGCAACGTGAGGGATCCGCAAAGGGAAGTCCCGGGATGTTGGCTATGCGTCAGGTCCAAAGAAACCAAACATAGAAGACAGTGGAGGTGGGAGGAGAAATGGAACTTATTAATTACCTCAAAGGCTGCTCTATGTGGGGAGGCATATGTAGAGAGATTGAATAATTGTGTTACAGATGTGGATATGAACTATGATATGTACATCAAAAACTAAGGTAATAAAGATAAAGTGAGGTAATTTTAACTCCAGAAAACTAAATTATACCATAAAAGAAATATGATCAGTGCTCGCTTTGGCAGTACATGTACTAAAATTGGAACGATACAGAGAAGATTAGCATGGCCCCTGCGTAAGGATGACACGCAAATGTGTGAAGCGTTCCATATTAAAAAAAAAAAAGAAAGAAATATAATCATACTATGCCATTTGTCTCATGAGTGAATAATATTTATATTTTCATAATGATCTAAACAGTTCGAGTTCAGAAAGAAAACCTGGAGATTGTGGGTAGCAGTGGGGGTGACCATGCATGCATTGTGGGTAGCAGTGGGGGTGACAGTATAAACTAGATTAGGAAGTAAATATAAAATGTCTTAAAATAACAGCTCAAAAGAGCCATAGAAGCATTTTTAAAAAGAATGGAAGAATAAAAAGCAAAAATGAATTTGAAATGGTTGAATCTGAGGAGTCAGACCCAGGGGTAGAGGTAGCCCTATTGCTGGTTTTTGTTATAAGATACAGCATTTGACTTTTAAAGCCATGTGTATATCTTAGTTTGATTAATGCTTTTTTTTTTAACCAAAAGTCTTTTTATTTTTTTAACCAAAATAACTATTGTGGAGAGTTATTTTTTTTTTTCTCTCTCTCTCTCACACAGCACAAAAGCAGGATCAGAATTTACTGAACGAACTCATTTTTCAAGCAACAAGAGACTTTTCAAGATACTTTAACAATGTGGTAAAGAGCTAATGCATTCACTCTTCTTTTATTAGAATTCTGCTATATAGGGACAGTAATACTTACCTGGTACCATTAGAGTTTTTAGGAATCCACATTGATTAAACTTAGACTTTTAATACCACTGTTTTGAAATTTTAGTCACAACATCCATATATATATATATATATATATATATATATATATATATACACACGCACACACACACATATACACATACATGTGTGTATATGTGTGTGTGTGTATACTACATGTATATATGAACAGAAAGATAGGAACATTAGAAGCAACTAACATGTAACCCTGAGAAAATCATTGGGCAGCCTCAGTTTCCTTATTCATAAGATAGAGATTGGATTATGGTTTCTAAGGTTCTTTTCAGATTTGTTTCTCAGGTCAATTCCTATGAAGACAAGGATAAGTTAAGTGGCAAGTTAAGTGGCCAGAGGTTGCAGGATGGGGAGAGAGTCAAGAGATGTTTACTAACTTTTTAAAATTTATAATCATTAGTTAATGATAAATATGTTATGTGGAGTTGCTTAACTAAAAAATGGAAATATCCTATTCTTTGAGATACACATACATCTAAAGTAACTTTTAACATGTTATGGGTATAGAGAAATATGAAGGGGAAAATTGTAAGTAATTATACTATATATACAATTCTATCTTCTTAATAAGATGTGATTTATAACAGTACAACTACAGACATTCAGTTGAGAAAACAGTAGAAAATTCAGAGAAACCCATAAAGTAATATTCTTTTCCTTCAAGAAATATTAAATCCTCTCTAAAAATCCTCAACAAATTTCACGCTCCTTTTCCCCCTTTTTGCCAGAGAGTTGTTCATATATCAACATATATTTTATTTTGTGAAGTTGTCTCGACACTCTAACTTGGGGTCCATGGACCTGCTTCCCAGAGTCCATGACTACATTTCCAGGAATCAGCTTTTGAATTGAATTGAATACAAAGTGTTTCTACAGGAAGGTATCCCTAGCCTTCGCTGATGGTTCAGAAGTTACCCAGGGCCCTGCCTCTGAACATGGTCCAGTTGACCATGTTTACATTGGTGCCCTGCTTGTTAAGTTCTGGGAGATAACTCTGGGTTTTATGTTTGCGTAGGGAAAAGTGAAGCAAGAATTAACACAATTACGAGATCAAGAAAGCCATAAAATCAAAAGTCATTTTGAAACTCTGAAGAACTTAGAAAATGAAATCTATGTGTGTGACCTAAGAGCAGAAGCCGTGCTCCTCGAAAATAATAGACTAAAAGAAGTAAGTTCATGAGCACTTCAATTTGCACAATGATTTTGGTCGATTGCCTAGATCTATAAGAGTTATGAGAGAAAAGCTTGTAAAAGTTTTCAGCTGTAGCTTAAAGTACATCCAGAGAAGTGCCCAGATCTCAAGTGTATACCTTCATGAACACAGCTGCATAATCAGCACCCAGATCAAGAAACAATGCATTAATAGTAGCCACATATCCTCTGTGTCCTTCCGTCACTGACTTCCCCACAAGGGTGGCACCTTGCTCACTCCCGACACTGTGGACCAGTTTTATCTGTTTTCACACAGTACATGGATGGAACGATACAATGTGCGCTCTCTTGCTCCACATGATGTTTGCAAGATTCATCCTTATTGTTGAGCGCACTTAGGGTTCATTCATTCTTAGCTCTTACTCCCTTGTAAGACTCTACTGCACATTAGGTCTGAACTCTACCAGTGATAGGAGTTTGGAGAATTTCTCATGTGGGCTATTACAAATAGTGTTGCTATGAACATTCTAGTATGTGACTTTTGGTGAACATAAGCACATATTTCAGTTGGGTATACACTCAAGTGGCATTATAGAGCCATAGGGAGGCATGCATCCTTTTTTTTGTTTTTTTCAATATTTTATTTATTATTTCCAGAGAGAGGGGAAGGGAGAGAGGCAGAGAGTGAGAGAGACATCAATGTATGGCTGCCCTTCACCTGCCCCCAGCTACAGACCTTGCTGGAGACCTGGCTTGCAACCTGGTTATGTACCCTGGCTGGGAATTGAACCAGCAACCTTTGGTTCCCCAGGCCGGCACCTTATCCACTGTGCCACCAGCCAGGACTATCATCCACTTTTTGTGCATGGTGCTCATCAACTAAAGAAGCATAGTACTTGACACTTGAGCAGTAACGTACAAGGACATATTCTCACTGAAACTTGAGCTTTTTCAATTTAACCTTTATGGAGGGTGTGTAATGCTGTCCCATTGTGGGTTTTCATGTTGTTGGCTACTTGTATACCTTTTTGTGGAGTGTTAATTCTTTTGCCCATGTTAAATATTAGGTTGTCTGTCTGAATTGTATTGGTTGTATCTTTTTTTCCCAGTAAACCATAATGACCTCTAGGCCAGGAACTGTGCCAGTGTATCCCAAGTGTTTTTGCACAATCCCTCATATGTAAGAGGAATTCAGTCCCATTTGAATTCCTCTTACAGTAACCTTATAAGGTGGGTAAGGTATTCTGCCCTTTTAATAGATGAGGAAACTGAAGCTCTATGTTTTTTACTTGGAAAAAAATAAAAGTGGTCCTACAGCAATGTAAGACTCAGGGAAAATTCCTTTACCTTTCTAGGTAATTGTTGTTATTAGTTCAATGGCAACAGTTTTCCAACCAATAGCATGTGTTTTCTGGTGGAATTAAAATGGCATAAAATGCACTAATTTCCTTTGGAAACCTAAATGTGCTTCAAGGAGCCAAGCAACCATCATCAAGAACCCATACACATGCAACACATCTTTGTCCTTCTAGCTCTTGAAACAAATTCATAAGGAATTCCATCTACTCACAGAAATATTCCACTACATTGTCTTTCAAGCAAGATGATGTACATCATTCATTCACATAATTGAAATTTTGTTGCTATTTTGGTAATGAGTGAGCAAAGGAACAACTACGTGAAAGACATCCCACAGCAGTGTTTTCACCGATATTTCTTCTAGGGCAAGAGAAACAAAGGGACAAATAAACAAATGGGACTACATCAAACTGAAAAGTTTTTGCCTAGGAAAATGAAAAGGGAACCAACCATACGGGAAAACGTATTTGCCAATGATTCGTCAGACAAGGGTTTGATGTCCAAAATATATAAAGAACTTATGCGACTCAACATCGGGGAGACAGACAGCCCAATTAAAAAATTGGCAAAGGTCCTGAACTGACACTTCTCTGAGAAGGACATACAAAAGGCCTGTAGGCATATGAAAAATGCTTAACGTCACTAGCCATCAGAGAGATGCAAATGAAAAGCACAGTGAGATACCACCTCACACCTGTCAGAATGGCCATCATCAACAAATCAACAAACAACAAGTGTTGACGAGGATGTGGAGAAAAGGGAACCCTGGTGCACTGCTGGTGGGAATGCAGACTGGTCCAGGCACTATGGAAATCTATGGAATTTCCTCAAAAACCTAAAAGTGAAACTGCCTTTTAACCCAGTTATTCCACTGCTAGATTATACCCGAAGGACCCTGAAACACCAATTCAGAAGAACCTATGCACCCCTATATTCATAGCAGTGCTATTTACAATAGCCAAGTGCTGGAAACAGCCTAAATGTTTATCAGTTGATGAGTGGGTCAAAAAACTTTGATACATTTACACAGTGGAATACTACACAACAGAAAGAAAAAAGGAACTCCTACCTTTTGCAATAACATGGATGAAACTACAGAGTATTATGCTTAGTGAAATAATTCAGGCAGTGAAAGTCAAATACCATATGATCTCACCTAATACAGGAAAGAAATGAACAAGACAAATAAAACAAACAAAAGAGAACCAGAGTTGTGGAAACAGGAAACAGACTGACAGTTGGAGGGTGGAGGGGGAGAAAGAGGAAAAGAAGGGGAACAGTTTAGTCAATGTACTAATATAAATGACCGAGGACATGGACAACATGTGGGGATTCACTGTGGAAGAGGGATAGGGAGGGTGGGCAGGGGAGAGCAATAGGGGGAAATGGGATAAATGTAACACAACAATGATCAATTAATTTAAAATGAAAAATAAATTAAAATTTTGCTTTTGGATACTATGCCCAACCCACTGATCCCCTGGATGACCTTGTGCCTTTATCTTATCCACTCACCATTCTCTGCTTTGTTGATTACATCCCTTCCTTCAATAAACCCTGTAGGTACCCACTGGGTGCCAAACCCTGGGGAAGGTGCCGTGAACCCAGAGATGAGGAGGACACTGCCCCAAACCCTTAAGAAGCTCACCATCTGGCTGAGGAGATGTCATTTAAATAGATAATTACAATTCAGTGTGTTAATCCATTTGAGAGTGATGGGAGGCCAGCTAAGTTAGGCAAGTCTGTAAACAATGATCCACATTTAAAGAGCAACAGGAATGATGACTTGGACTTGACTTTAGTCTACTATAGTGTCTGCCAACAAGCCATGCAAAGGTTGACACAAGGTCAAGGCTGCATGAGTAGAACTTGTACTATATGCTTAAAAAGAGTTCTATGTCATCTCTTTCTAGGGCACTGGACACTATTTCTCAGATTTGTATCAGTAGTTTCTAGTAACTATGATTTCTCCCTTGAAATTGAACAAGCACTGAGTTTATATTCTCAAGCCCATACTTCCCAAGTTCCCAGAGACTTACAGTTCCTGAATATTGGGGTGATCAGAACAGAATGTCATGACTGTAGTATGCAATCCTCTTCTACCACCATCATCCAACCTGATGAAGCGTTTGACTCAAGCAAGCAATTCTGTGGGTCTTCTGTCTCAGTAAACCCTGCTTCTGAGGTCAAGTGTGAAACTCCTACAGTCAGAAAGCGTTGCTGCCCTGTAACATTTTCTGCACACACATTGTGCATAAGGAACGTGTGTGTGTGTGTGTGTGTGTGTAAGTGTGTGTGTGTGATGCATCTAAGCAGACTACCTTTTCATTTCTTTTTATGTAAAATTATATCAGGTGCTGTGTTTGAGTGCTGACATGCTTGCCAGAAAGTAGACCCCTTTATCTCCCTCACTAGAGTGTAGGCTTGGCAGGGTTTTTGTTCCCACTGGTACCCTTGCACCTAGAACAGTTGGTGGCACAGAGGAGGGATCAGTCAATGCTTGCTGAATGACTGCCAGGATAACTAACCCACAGCAACTAAGCCGCTTAAAGTGGTGGCATGCCTTTGCTTTCCAGTTCATCGCGTACCTGAAGAACAAGACAGAGCAATATGGTCAGGAAGAAGAAGCCCTCATGCACATCTCAAGTGACCTGTCTTGGCACCTGATAGCCTATCGCAGTAAGTAATGTGTCATGGGTGATCCTGACATATAAAAACTGAAGTTTTTGTTTTGTTTAAATCAATTTTTAGTTAAATTTTACTGATTCACATACAAGACGATGCCCCCATCTTCAGTTCAATGAGTTTTTATAAAGGTGCATTCCGCTGTAAGCACTACCACCACAAACAAGGGAGAGAACATTTTCATCCCTGAAAGACATCCTTTGTGTCCCTTTGGAGTAGTGTCCCACCCTACCTCTTGGAAACTATTGATCTTTCTGTCACTAAGGATTGGATGTAAATGGAATGATGGCATATGCACACTTTTGTACCTGGCTTCTTTAACTCAGCAAACTGTCCTTTAGACTTATCCATGTTGTTGCATGTATCATTGTCTTGCTCCTTTTTGTAGCTGTATTCTGCTACATGGATACAACATGTCGTATTCAGCCATTCAGCAGATGAAGGGCATTTGGATTATTTCCAGTTGGGAGTTACTGTTTGTTTATAAGTATTTTTGCGAACATTTGCTTTTATTTGGGGCAGAGGCGGGGCGGGGGGGAGGGGTAAATACCAAAGAGTGGAATTGCTGGGTTATATGGTGAGTGTACGTTTAACTTGATAAGAAACTGCCATAGAGTTTACCAAAGTGGTTCTGCAAATTTATCATCTCACCAGCTTCAGGCTACTCCACATCCTCGACTAGAGTTAACACTTAAAATGAACACTTTAGCCATTTTAATAAATCTGTAATGATATTTCATTGTGATTTTCATTTGCATTTTCCTGATGCCTCCTATCGCCAAGCATATTTTCACATGCTTCCGGCCACTGTATGATGTCTTTTGTGAAACATCTCGAACCAATGAGCTATTGCAGCATAACAAATACTACAAATCACTCACTTCGCTTGCAGATAGCCAGTTTGGTCAGAGCTTGGTGGAGACAAGTCGGGTCTGCTCCACATGACGTCAGCTGGAGCAACTTGATGTGGGGGGTAACTCAGCAGCAGGGGCCTGGGGTCAGTGGGAGGCCTGCCCACTCGCATGGCCGACGCGGTCCCAGCTTCTGCTTGTTCGCGGTGGGAAGTTGAGTCCAGTCTCGTCCTGGTGTCATTTTGAAACGAGAAATTTTTACGTAAAAACAATGTTTGAAAAACAAAGTGCATTACTTTCATAAAAATGTTCAAATTGTTTCAGTAACCTTTACATGTTGAAAACCTCTATTTTAGCACGGTGTTTGGATTTGTGGGCTGAATTTCAGGTTATTTTCAAGGTGAGTTTTCTGTGTTACCTCCATTAAGTATCATATTTCTAAGAGTATTTCCTCCCTAACAAGTGTGTGTGTGTGTGTGTGTGTGTGTGTGCACGCACATGAACTCATAAAGTAGAAGGTCAGGATTACTGGAGAGTTACCATCACATCCTAAAATGTGTCCTTTATGCCAAATGTCACTATGAAACCCTAATCCTTTGCGTAACTGTCTTCCCACTATACCACGTCAATTAGACCTGGCATGTCCTTTTTTTTTTTTTTTTACAAGCTCAATTTGAACATGTTGTTTTAGGACAATGTCATCAGTTCTGCTCTCCATCTATCCTCTGAGTTTTACCAGCCATGTGACATGCCCATGCCACCCCCTTTAGAGTCAGGTGGGCATCAGTTTAAATCCTGCCTCTGACATTTTCTAAGTATTGAACATTTAATAGGATCTTGGTTTGAACCTTAAGACTGCCTTTTCCAGAGGAAACTACTGAGACTCAGTTTAAATAACTTACCCAAGATCAAACAGTTAATGAACTTATAGGATTGAAAACTCCATCCAGCCCAAGTCCAAAGTCCCTTCTCTGAAACTTGAAGTTGCTAAATCTCCTCTGCAATTCTGTGCTGCTTCAAGGGTGAGCAGTTCAAAGTTCAAGTTCACTCAGAGATACAAACCAGAGACTTGTGGTTGGGGTGGAGGTAGGGGTGGAGGAGGTACGAGAGGTGAAACAGATGAAGGAGCCCAACAGTACAAACTTTGTTATAAAATAAATCTTGAGGGTATAATGTACAGCATGGTGACTAGAGTTAATAAGAATGTATTGTATGTATTTGAAAGTTCTTGAAAGTAGATTATAAAAGTCCTCTTCACAAGAAAAAAATTCCGTAACCCTGTGGTAGTGATATTAACTAGACTTACTGTGGTAATCATTTCACAGTACATACAAACATCGAATTATGATGTTCCATACCTGAAACCAATGTAAATGTTATTAGAGCTCAGCAAAATAATTAAGCATTGGGAAAAAATGTTTGAGTTCAGTGAGCAATTTATTAAATCTCATTCACTAATCCATTTTTTTCTGAGCTCTTTTATAGAGCTTTGTGGACTTGCTATGTATACACATTCACTGGACAGATTACGTTTTTAATCTTATTGCAGTTTATGCTGACACACCTAAAAATGCTTTTTTTAAGGGATTTGTACATCATAGTATACAGGCCTTGCAAGAAATAAAAGATCTAATAGACAAGCTGAATGAAAGAGATGAAAAAATTGAGCATATCAGTATTTGGTTACAAGGGAATCTTGAGGAGTTGCGTTTTCTGTCCACTGTGGACCTTCCTGGTAAGTAGCATCTCAAGGACTCCGGGTAACAAAGAGTTTCCTATTTGACTGTAGCTGGTGACATCAAAAAAAGCCACCACCCCCAAAAAAGAGTGTCTACTAAATAACTTAGTTGTCTCCAGCAACCTCTCTCTATTTATGTCGCAAACATTCAAATGCACACTAATTCTCATGTGCGGGGCCGAGCATGGAGTGCAGCGGACAGATCTCCCTTCTCCTAAATGAATTTCCTAAATAACTAAATCTCAACTCCCTTCGGATTTTTTTTAACTCTTATTTTAAACATTTTTCCAAAGCAGTCTTTTTAAACTCTTTTTACACATTTCCTTATCTTCATAAATAGAAGATATTGAACATCAGTTTACCTTTTCTTCCTGGGGTGAGTTCAGCATTGAAAACAGCAACTATGCCTTCCCTGAAAATCCAGTGTTGCCTCCTGGGGTCTCTGAGATGTTAACACATCCTGTGCAGCAGGACTGATTGCCTCCCATGGCAGCAGCCAGGTTGCTCAGAGGAATAGCAGCGTCACCATTACTTCCCACTCTAATGTCTTGTTGAACTCTGCCCAGGTTAGGGCTGCCCTGAGAAATAGAGGTGAACCTTTAACTATAGCCAGGAGGTCCCAGGGGTGGAATCCCTCAGTAAGGTGGGATGGTGGAGGTAGAGAAGGCTGGGGAGAAGGCAGGCACATAGAGTGCAGGGGAGAGGAGTAGTGAAATGAGAAAAATGTCATTTAGAAAGTGTATGGGTTTATTGGAGGTTATTAAGGTTTAATTTCATTTTTAAAATTTTATTCATTATTTTTAGAGAGAGGGGAAGGGAGGGTGGAAAAAGGGGAGAGATACATTAATGTGTGGTTGCCTTTCACCTGCCTCCAGCTATGGACCTGGCTGGAGACTGGCTTGCAACCTGGTTATGTGCCCTGGCTGGGAATCGAACCAGCGACTTTGGGATTCACAGACTGGGGTTCAATCCACTGAGCCACACCAGCCAGAGGTCTATTAAGGTTTCATTTCAGTGTCATCATTAGATAAGTCATTATGAAGGTGGGTTGGAGACAGTAAAATGAAATATAAGTTAAATAAGAAAAAGTAGTAGAATTGAAAACATTTTGATATTTGGTAAAAATAAAATAAAACAATGTTCTGAGGGTATTGCTGACAGAAGAAATAACATCTGGGAGCCAATGAAGAATTCTGTGGGTAAGCTCCTTTCTTCTTAGCCAAAAAGCTATTTTGGTGTTTCTGCCAGTGCCTGGTGATGCTTGTGTAAGTGCTTAAGGGGCCACTGGTGGGCCTTGCTTCCCTTCGTATTTTCTTTGCCAGGCCAGGCCTCCCCCAGCAACTGTGGATGAGGCAGAACTTTAAAAGCTTAAATATCTCTTAAGTGTCAATTGCACTATTTTCACATGAGGGAATCTTCCTTTCTTGTCTGAAGCCAGACAGAATCTTGGTATGGGAGCAAACTTAGACTCTATTGAAGAGCCAAGTCCACTGAGCAACTGATACCACATTCCCCTTTTCAGGACTTCTGAGGACTGTCTCCTTGATAACCTATGGAAAGTGGAGAACTGCAGTGTGGGAATAAAGGAAGAGCAGCCGAATGAAAATAAGCTGGGGCGTTAGTTGTGGGCTAGAGAGGCAGTCGGACACCATCACTTGCCTCTGGCAGAGATTCAAAAGCAGGCAGGGTAGTGGGAAAGGTTGGCTAGAAACGGAATGGGAAGACTGAGGTGTGAGCCCCTTGGGGGCTGGTGGCCTGGGGGAGCTGGCAGCAGGCTGACTGGAAGCAGAAACCCCAGTGAGACCTGGTCCCTTAAGGGGCAGGTTTGCCTTTCTCTGGTTGGTCCTATTTTTAGGTTCCACCCATGTTTCACTATGAACTCTAAACTGCCTTCAGCAAATGTTTACTGAATGCCTATTCCGTGCCAGGTGTGATGTAAGGCTATGGAGTTCCAATAATGAATGAAAAGAGGTCTAGTCCCAGTCCAGATGGAAATCACAGCCAAGCTCAGAGGCTGGCAAACTTGAAAGCGCCAGACACTATTTCTGGCTTTGGCAGCCCTTCAGGGTCTCTGCAGCAACTCGTCACCTGGGCTCTGGTGGCAGCGTTGCCCCTCAGGTGTAGTCTATCGGTGTAGCGGGAGAATGAGGTATTGCGCAAATGGGTGAAAAAGTCAGTGTCCTAAGTGTGCTGAAGGTGGGGCATAAGAGCTGAAGAATCTAAGAGGGAGTCTTGGCCTAGTTACGGAATTGGGAGACGTCTCTGAAGAACTGGGAAATGGAGCTGGGATCTGAAGGCAGATTTCTGCTCCCCTAACTCTACTTCTGCTCCTGGCGCACCGGCACCAGGTGAGGTCAGATCTCATCTCTGCTGCTTGCATGTTATTTAACCTCCACTCCCTCAGTTTCCCAGGCTGTAAAATATAAATGGTAACAGCTGTGATAAAGCATTAGCCCTTTATTAGGCTCTCATCAGATCCCTGAATCTGCCACCCTCTTGAGGTGATAAAGGTCAGCCTTGACCCCTTGAATTACTTGGCCATCTCTGAGTCACCTGCAATGTCCTAGTTTTGCATGTTCTTGGTGAAGGGCTTCTCACAGATGTCCTCCTGGAGAAGCCCTTGATCTCTTCCAGCTCAACAGCCCTGCCCTGCCCTCTTCCGGAGATACGGTGTTACCACAGCCCTGCAGCTGCTAATCCTCTACCTCAGAAACTGCACTAGTTTCATTAACACTCTAGAGTCTGGCACTAGAGCAATGCTGCTCCTCAAGTTGAATGACCTCCAGTGTCTGAACTTCAAAGTGCGCAAACTGTGAGAATGAGGCCAGAGGTGATTAGGATCCAGGGGACTCCTTTTAATGAGCGGCTATGGGGAAGGATAGAGAGGGACATCTAAGTCTTTCTGGGTGTTGGGACTACCCGAGGATGTCTTCCCAAAGAAGCAGCGCACATAACCTGGCCAAGAACAGCAACAGCTTGGCTGAATATAAATTGGAAAGATGGGGAATTAGCTTGTCAGAATGTGAAGTGGCAGACTTCATCCTGAAAACCAAGATCCTCACTTTTTGCCTTAATATTCTTCCTCATACACAAAGGTGGGCTAATTCTTAGTGTATACCTAAACCAGAGTAACAGATTTTTTTTAAGTATTAAAATTTCTTTTGAATTCCCAAAGCCCTTGATTATACTATACACTATACACCACTTACTATAAATTTAGGTTGCCGATAAGCAATTTGTGTACTAACCAAATTTCTTGGTATGGGCTCTACAGAGACTCTTCAGGCCAAGATCAAATCATTCATATTAAGGTTTCTTTTGTTATAGTGATGAAAAAAGACTTGATCCAATTATCTTTTGATCATTTCATTCTGGAAGTTATTTATAATCAAGTAGAATCACCATTTCAGTAAGAAATCACTTTTAAAATGGTATTTCCAAGAAATTGTGAAATGGTCTCTTGGGAAAATGAAGATCTTAACTAAGATGAGTTTGGACAATGGTTCTCGAACATTAGTATCGCTTGGAGGTTTTAAAAATCCTTCTATTTGGCCTGCACCCCAGACTAATTCAGAATTAATCTCTGATGGGTGGGTTCTCACCCACCAGGTGGCTTCAATGTACAGTCAAGTCTCGAAAACTAATGGTTTTAGGCAAATATGTAATGTAATTTAACTAGGTCAATAGGTCCAAATTAATCAAGAAAAATTTTTACTTTTAAGTTACCTATCCAGCATTGGTTAGCAAAATAATTGCTATAGCAATGAGAACTGTAATATACTACAAGTACCTAAGTCAAAATAAAGTTGAGCTAGGACAAGAGTAGTTTTTGTATACTTCTAATAACTACGTTTTAACATGTAATAATATTAGCAACCGGTTATGAATTAATTTGCCTTGTTCTTAAGAGCGCATTCAAATGCAGATATGTGTTAACTATTCTTGAAATTCTTTGCATTTGAGGACTTGCAATGATAATCACTCGTATGACTTCTTTTGCAAACACATTTTTCTCTTATGACAGGGTATCACTTAAAATGGCTCCAAATATAGTGGAACAGAAATGGTTCCGGTAATCAGATACATGACCCACCAGGCCTCCCCTTTCCAGCAGTACAGTCTAATTCCGGGACTCTTTGCACAACTTACAGTTTTAAAAGACACTAATGACCACCCAAACCTGTGTGAGACACAGAATTTTTCCATTTTATTTTTATTCCTACAGAAAAGAAGAACAAAGAAAGATGTACCAAAAAAGTCTGTTTCTCATTGGCCGAACGTACTGTGAAAAACACATTAACAAAATAATTTCAAGGATACAGCTGCTGTGAATTCAAAAGGCATCAACAAAACTACAGAAAAAGTGAGTGCCCTTTTTTTTCACAATTTTTTCAATGGAAGTCTACGTTTGAGATTTAACAAACTTGTGTAACACCACCAATAGCAGAATCAACAAATAACCTCCAAACAATACAAAAGAATAAATATGGTCAGATTATCAGGTTAAGCACTAAAAATCCTATTTCTGCTTCCGTGGTTGCAACCATAAAAATTGGCAAGCAGCATTGCTATCAGCAACTACCACAGGGAAAGTGTTTATGCTGTATACTGTTTTTTTATTAAATCTAAGAAGCCAATGATGGTAAGATTCAGAGATATCACAAAGTGAAAAATCTAAGTGTCTCAGGATGGAAAAATAAGGCATGTGTACACATTCTTAAAAAGTGATATGTAAGAGGAAGGGAGTATGTGAGTATATGTGTTTATTCATTTGGGAAGTAGACATTAATCTCACTATCTAATATTTTGAATTTCCATTACTGGGGCAAATACAAATATCAGAACATCTGAGACTTTCTGTAGTTCAGCTTTTCCATTACTGTTTTCTTTATAGGAACAAGAATAATCTGAGGATATCTTCCACCAGACTACCTGTAAGCAGAAAACTTGTTATATAAATTGTGGTCTATTTCTGTAAGAGATCAAAATACTGCATTGATCAAAATAAATAGATAATAAACAACATTATTTCCATGTTTGACTTTAAAAAAGTTGAAACACAACAGGCATGCACAATTGTGGCAAAACTAAGGATTTCAGACTATAGTTGTTAAAGTTTTTCTTAATAAAAACAGAAACAACATACTGCTAGGTACATGGAAACACATGTAAACACATTTAAAGAATAACTAAATTGCTGCAAGGCAAGTGCTTCCCAAAAGGCGCCTAGTGTCACAGACAGGTGTGCTGCAAGTGTCTAGTGTACTCCTAGATCTAAAACAGCTTGGTGGCTGGGCCTGGAAATCTGCCTTTTAGTTCCCCTGGTGATTCAGATGCAGATCACACTTAAAATCTGGCTTCAATAATACTTCCAGGGAGGTCCATGCATCACTGCCATCCTCCTAACTCCCAGTGTCTCTCTCCCTACACCCCAGTATCTTACACTACCAGAAGCTTCTTGCTGCTCTACTTGGCTCAGATTTTTATCTTCCCTTGTTATGGACTGAACGGTTTGTGCCCCCAAAATTCTTCTGCTGAAAACTAACTCCCAATGTGATTATATTTGCATGTGGGGCCTTTGGGAAGAGATAAGGTCACAGGGCTGGAGCTCCTTGCATGGAATTAGTGCCCTGACATAAGGAGAGCTCCGAGAGCCGTCTTTCCTTCGGCTGCAGGCAGACACAGTGAGCTCTCCCTCACACACCGAACCTGCTGCTGTCTTGCTCTTGGACTTCTCATTCTCCAATTTTGTGAGAAAACAAATTCTGTTGTTTGTAAGCCACCTAGTTTATAGTAGTCTGGTATAGCAGCCTGAACTAACACGCCTCTACAAACCAAAAATGACCTTTCTTTCTTTCTTTAACATCATAAAATTATGAATTGGTATAATACTGTGACTAACCTCAGCAGACTGCATGGGTCTATGTTTAGTGCAAATGAACAAGAACTCCTTGACCCTTCCTACATGTATGTTGTGAGCTAGAGGCTTACTTTTTTTTTAATTTAACTTTATTGTTGTATTACATCCATCCCCTTTTTGCTCCCCTCTGTCCTCTTCCTCACCCACCCACTCCCCACCAAAGTCAATTCTCACCTACTTTCCATGTCCATGGTTCCTTTATACTAGGTTCTTGTCTAAACTGCTCCCCTTCTTTGCCTCTTCCTCCCCTCTCCCCCCAACCCCCTTCCCCCTGACCACTGAAGGCCTATTCACTGTATTCATATATCTGGTTCTGTTTTGCTTGTTGTTTGTTATTTTCATTATTGTCCTGTAATGGGTGAGATCACATGGTATTTGTCCTTCACTGACTGGTTTATTTCAATAAGCATAGTACCTTCTAGCTCCATCTATGTTGTTGCAAAAGTTAGGAGTTCTTTCTTTCTGCTGTGTAGTATTCCAAACCAAAGGTTTTTGATCCAATCATCCACTGATGGGCACTTAGGCTGTTTCGAGCACTTGGCTATTGTAAGTAGCACTGCTATGAACATAGGGGTACATAGGTTCTTATGAATTGGTGTTTCAGGATTCTTTGGGTATAGTCCAAGTAGTGGAATTGCTGGATCAAAAGGCAGTTCCATTTTTAGTTTTTTGAGGAAACTCCATATTGTTTTCCACAGAGGCTGCACCAGCCTGCATTACCACCAACAGTGCACCAGGGTTCCCTTGGCCCCACATCCTGGTCAACACTTGTTTGTTGATTTGTTGGTGATTGTCATTCTGACAGGTGTGAGGTGGTATCTTATTGTGGTTTTAATTGGCATCTCTCTGATGGCTAGTGATGTTGAGCATTCTTTCATATATCTCTGGGCCCTTTGTATGTCTTCCTCAGTGAGTTGTCTGTTCAGGTCCTTTGCCCATTTTTTAATTGGGCCATCTGTCTCCCTGGTGTTGAGTTGCATTAGTTCTTTATATATTTTGGAGATCAGACCCTTGTCTGAGGTGTCATTGGCAATTATGTTTTCCCATACAGTTGGTTCCCTTTGAATTTTGCTGGTGTTTTCTTTAGCTGAAGAGAAACTTTTCAATTTGATATAGTCCTATTTGTTAATTTGTTCTTTCATCTTCTTTGCCCTTGGTGAAGTATCAGTAAACATGTTTCTGCATAGGATATCCAAAAGTTTACTGCCTGTATTTTTCTCCAGGACCTTTATGATGGCACTGCTTATGTTTAAGTCCTTTATCCATCTTGAGTTGATTCTGGTGTATGGTGTAAGTTGTTGGTCTAGTTTATCTTTTTACATGTTGCTGTCCAGTTCTCCCAACACCACTTGTTGAAGAGACTGTTTTGACTCCATTGGATGTTCCTTCCCCCTTTGTTGAATATTAATTGACCATAGAGTCCTAGGTTAATTTCTGGGCTCTCTATTCTGTTCCATTGATCTGTATGTCTATTCTTATTCCAGTACCAGATAGTTTTGATGACAGTAGCCATGTAGTATTGTTTGAAGTCCAGTATTGTGATTCCTCCTACCCTGTTCTTCTTTCTCAAGATTGCTGTGGCTATTCATGGGCATTTTTGGCTCCATATAAATTTTTGAAATAGTTTTTCTATTTCTGTTAAGTCTGTCATTGGTATTTTAATTGGGGTTGCATTGAATCTGTAGATTGCTTTGGGTAGTATGGACATTTTAATGATGTTCATTCTTCCCATCCATGAACATGGTATATGCTTCCGTTTATTTGTGTCTTCCTTGATTTCTTTCTTCATTGTTCTGTAGTTTTCTGAGTACAGGTCTTTTACCTCCTTAGTTAAGTTGATTCCTAGGTATTTATTTTTCTTGTTGCTATGGTAAATGGGATTTGTTTTTTGGCTTCTATTTCTGATGTTTCCTTATTGGTATACAAAAACACTTTTGATTTCTGGATATTGACTTTATATCCAGCTATTTTGCTATATTTGCTTATTAGGCCGAGTAAGGTTTTGGTGGAGCCTATCAAGTTTTGTATGTACACTATCATATCATCTGCAAATAATGACAGTTTGACTTCCTCCTTTCCGATTTGGATACCTTTGATTCCTTTTTCTTCCCTGATGGCTATAGCTAGAACTTCCAAGACGATGTTGAACAGAAGTGGAGAAAGTGGACAGCCTTGTCTTGTTTCTGATCTTAGGGGGAAAGCTTTCAGTTTTTGTCCGTTAAGTATGATGTTGGCTTCAAGTTTCTCATAGATGGCCTTTATGATGTTGAGGTATGCTCCCTCTATTCCCATTTGGCTGAGGGTTTTTATCGTAAATGGTTGCTGTACTTTATCAAATGCTTTTTCAGCGTCTATTGATATGATTCTATGGTTTTTGTCTTTCAATTTGTTGATGTGCTGTATTAGATTTATTGATTTATGAATGTTGTACCATCCTTGCATCCCTGGGATGAAATCCACTTGATCTCAAATCCTTTTAAGAACAGGTCTCTATTCCCTAGAGCAAGAACTGCAAGTGCCTACAGAGACCAGCCAAGCAGGTCAATAGCTGAAGTGCACCAAATCTAAGAAAACAGGGAAAGGCAGGAGCTGGAAGGGACTGTAGATTTCAAATACAATGCAGGCTGACTGAAAACGATACATCTGTAAACCAGAATCTGAGGGAGCATAGGCCCCTGACTAGTCTCCAATTTCCCTTGGCCTTACCCTCAATCCACCACCCTAATCTTGAACAGAATTCATTACCAAGCTACATCACTTGCACACTGATGACCAATCTTGCCAAGTTCCTTTAGACCAGAAGGCTTGCCCTCTATACCCTGGTAGGGTACATATCAAAGATGATATCTAATATCCTTGCAACAACGGTCAATGTCATACTATGTCTTCTTCGCTATTTACCGATTTCTTAGTAGTCTGTGAGCCCTTTAATGCCAAATTTTTCTTACTTATTTTGCATAACAATTTAGTCATACACACATGAATGGTTATATTAAAATAAAGAATCACCCTGGTCAGTTGGCTCAGTTGGTTCGAGCATCATCCAGTGGAGCGCAAGATCACAGGCCTGAGCCCTGGTGAGCGTGCCTGCCTGGGTTGCAGGTTTGGTCCCCAGTGTGAGCGCCTACAGAAGGCAACTGTTGTTTCTCTCTCACATCAGTGTTTCTCTCCCTCTTTCTGTCCCTCCCTTGCCCTCTTTCTAAAACTAATAAGTATGTCCTTGATGAAGACAAAAAGTAATAATAAAATACAGAATATATGGAAGATTCTCGTACTGTATCTAAAAGACTTCCATAAAGAAACTCAGAAATCTAAGACCTAACAATGATACATAGTACACACTGCCAAGAACAATTTTCATAGATTATTTGCAAAACCTAGTTTTTGTTTTCTAATTTGTATATTGGTCTTAAAAATCTTGCTCTTTAGGTTATAAGCCTAAGTATTCTCCAAATAGAAATCAGTTTTGATTAGCCGCCACCGATTTCCTGAAAATTTCTATTTCATTCCCAAAAACGCATGATTTTTAAAAAATAAGGCTGTTATGTTTTAGTAAGAATACTATGGTTTATTTTTCGAGAATGAAAAAAAAATTATTTTAAAGAAAAAACTCCAAAATTACAATCAGCAGAAATAGTTTATCACATATAATAACAACTGCATTAGCTATTTCCCCATGAAACTTACATAAAAGGCCTCCGCCAACTGCCTGAAGCACAGTTAAAATTGGGAGGAAGTAAAGTGCAGCATAAATACTTTTAAATCGATCAGACTTCCCCAACCTACAGGCGATCTTCTTCACCAGGAGAGGTCGGAGAAGCATCATTAATACCAAGCAGAAGGCATAATAAATAAATACTATGGTGTAGCTGTAAAATAAGTAAGAAATATTATCAAAAATATGTTTTAAAATATTTTATCATTGATCATTTTAAATCGAAGATCTTATAAAAGGTTTAAAACAGTATATTAAGTCTGTTCACAGGCTATTCGTGGAAGGTTGGCCACAAGGACTCTCATACATTATTGAAAAGCATGGGCTGGTCTGGAAACATGTATCCAAAATCCTAAAAGGTTTATATCCTTCAATCCAGCAATTTTACTAGTAAAAATTTATCAAAGAGAAGTAATCACAGCCCAAAGAAACAAGGAACTCGTACCTTTTGCAACAACATGGACTGAACTGGAGAGTATTATGCTTAGTGAAATAAGCCAGTCAGTGAAGGACAAATATCATACGATCTCACCCATTACAGGAGAAGAATGAACAAAACTAACAACAAGCAAAACAGAACCAGATATGTGAATACAGTGAACCGGCCTTCAGTGGCCAGGGAGAAAGGGGTTGGGGGGAGGGGGGAGGCAGAGGCAGGGAAGGGGAGCAGCTTAGACAAGAACCTAGTATAAAGGAACCATGGACATGGACAACAGGTGGGATTGACTTTGGGGGAATGTGTGGTGGGGAGGGGGACAGAGGGGAGCAAAAGGGGGATGGATGTAATACAACAACAATAAAATTTTAAAAATATATGCCTAAAAATGTACCATTGAGCTGCAGCACTCAAGTTTTGAAGCTCAGAGCAGTTCAGAGCAATTTTGCTACTTCTTATCACTGAGTTTTCAATGAGCTGAAAAACCTAGGAAGTTTTCAAAGTATTTCCAATCAGTGATATAAACTAGTAACATAATTACAGTGAAGAATAATGAAGGTAAATTAGTCACCGTTCTTATCAGATATGATTTCTACTCTCTCTCTCTCTCTCTTTTTGCTTGTTTTTTTAATTTACACCTGAGATGCCTTATAAAGCAGGAGTTTTAAAAGGACTACAGCTTTGAGATTCTTTGTTGATACTGTTCTGTTCTTCAAGACCACAGATCTGTGTAGCTCCTGTCTTTCCTGAGAATCCCCAAGATGGGAGAGCTCCGTCTTAAAGTAGCTTTGCAGTGATTGAAAGAAGAGGAATACAAAGCTGCTTTTAGATAGATGAGATAAAGCATTGAGGGCAAGAGCAAGAAATAGTGGAGGGGAAGAAAGAAAAGAGAAAACAAATCTGGTCGAAGATGGATAAAGGATCAAATTTCAACTGAAATAATTTTTTTTTTTTTTTTGTAATTACCGTTAGTATTTCAATTTGCTAACAGGAAACGGAAGTCTGCAGATTTAGTATCTGTATTATCTTCTGTCCACAGTGATCTAGACAATTATTGTAGGGCAGTACAATTTACAATCACAATACGTGACCTTTGCCAGGGGGGTCTTCATACAAATATTTGTATGGAAATTGTTCCCATCCTGGATACCAGAGAAGTTCTGGGAATCATCTTTACTTTACATGGGATATAAATATAGAGTGGGCAGTCCCTTTTCTCCTGACCTGTTTTGCTTTTTCTGATTGATTGTAAAAGTATAATACGTTCAGCTTCAGGAGGACAGGAACATATGTCCCTTGTTTCTCAACGTACGATAGCAGACAGGTAGATGCTTAATAAATATTTGTTAAATGACATTACTTGTAGAAAATTACCCAGAGATAAGCACTGTCAATGATTGCATGCTGTTTATTTCAGGGTTTCTTCCTAAATGTTTTTAAACCAATAAGTTTCTAACATAAGTTTCATAAGTTGGGATCATGATGGAGTTCTTTCTTTCTAGTTGATGAGAATGAACAGCATTTTCCTTGATTATTACATATTCTTCAAAAATACTATTTTAAAGAGATGTATTAAACAAACCCTCATTTAGTCATTCTAAGCCATATCTGTTGTTTCCAGTTGTTTTTAAATTTTGGTAATGGTAAATAATATGTTATTCTGTATAAAGATTTTTATCCTGTCCTCCTATGACATGGGTTCCTTGATAAACTGGGTTTGCTGTAGCGAGCCCCTCTTTTACGTATTCCCTTTCTCTTCCCTAAGCCAGAACTCAAAATTTTTGAATGGCTTAAGTTACTTTGGAACATATTCCAAGATTCCATTCTGTAAAGGTAAAGCTTGCCACATCACAACACTTGTGTAAGCATTCGCTTCTTTAAGAAATATTTGTGTTTGAACTGTATGATAGGCTAGAGAGATGCAGACACAAGGAAGTGCACCGTTAACAAGGAATATCTAATTTAGCCAGAAAAATAGACATGTAAACAGTCATAATTTGGTAGGTGCCATAGTGGAAGAAATGTCTAATTCTTCCTTTATTGGGGGAATAGGAGAAGGGAGGAGAAGAGAGAGCTATGATATAAATGTGGGAAGGTTAACAGAGGAAAGGGCATTAATTAAATGGTAAAAGACTGCAGGGTAATTTCCAGGTGGATAAGATGGGAAGATATACCAGGCTGCAGGAAGAGTGTGCAAATACCCGGCAGCCTGAGAAACCAGGATGCATTTTGAGGGCTCTGCATTCCAAGTTTGGTGTGACCAAACCTGGCAGAGATTTCCCACATGGAGAACGTGCGCTGACGCGAGCTGTTTTCTGGCAGAAAAGAACCAGGTAGTGGACCTCGTCTGTCCTGTCAAAGAATTTGGACTTCTTCCTGTAAGCTGAGGAAACATGTAGGGGGGACTTTTTCATGATGTGTAGAGGAGTAGACAAAGTTGCCGGAAGTATAAGGACCAGTTCCTGAATAATCTAGAAGAAAATTGATGCAAGCACAAATACAGGCACTGGTTCTGGGAATGAAAGCAAAGGATGGATTAGAATCATGTTAAAAGATCATCAAAGTTCCCTGGTGATTGATAGTGGAAAAACAGGTCATCAAGGGCATTTAGAACTTCTTGTTTTAAGATAGAATTTACTATTTTTCAGAGAGAGGGGAAGGGAGGAGGGCAGAGAGGGAGAGAAACATCAATGTACGGTTGCCTTTCACCTGCCTCCAGCTATGGACCTGGCTGGAGGCCTGGCTTGCAACCTGGTTATATGCCCTGGCTGGGACTGAACCAGCCACCTTTGGGCCACTGCCCACCCTGCGTGCAGTCTTTCCCGCTGGGCAGTGTCGTGGTGCTGGTTTGCCTAGGGTATCAGGGGCTCACTGGCTCTCTGTGATGCTTTGTGAATCATGGACCTTGGTTAAGAAGCCTTGGAAAGCCCTGGCTGGTGTGGCTCAGTGGACTGAGTGCTGGCCTGCAAACCGGGAGCTGAGCAGTTCAATTCCCAGTCAGGGCACATGCCTAGATTGTGGGCTGTGTCCCAACGTGTGTGTGTGTGTTGGGGGTGTTGGTGTGAGGGTCAACCACACATTGATTTTTCTCTCCCTCTCTTTCCATCACCCTACTTTACAAATAAGTCTTAAATAAGTAAAGAAAGAAAGAAACCTTGGAAACACTGCTCACAGATCCTCTGTCCCTGGGAGCACCATAGTGAGCAGGGATGTAGTAAAGGCTCTGCGAAGGCCTGCAGGAAAACAACCTGTTAAGCTGTGTGTCTCTTAAATGTGGGTTTGCCTTGGGGAGTGGATGGTGTCCCAGCATCTGCAGCAGAACATTTGTGCTAAGTGGCTCTGTGGTGGGGGTCAGCTCTCAGCACCCTGCTGCACCTTCCCCATTCCCAGGCTGTGCTGTAAAGCAAATGTTTCCTGGCTCACTGGTCCACACAGAGAAGAACACTTGTTTTTTATTCTCGGTGAGAAACTTTGGGGGGAACTTGGGCAGACACCGAGAGAACAGCATCAGCAACTAATAAACTGAAGGCACCTTCACTCTGCTTGGAACCCTCCCAACCATTTTAGCTAAGAATTCTAAATTGTTCCCAATGATTTACTCATTATCCTTTTTGAGAATCTCATCCATCCCCATCAGACGAATCCCTGTCATGTAGCTTCTGTGCCATGGTTTGCTTGCATGTGTCACTGACAGGTCTATACATATCCCTTAGCCCAGGTGGCCGCCTTCTCCAGAGCAAGCCCTCCTGGTAAACAGACAGGGAAACAGGAATTTTGCACTTTCCTGTTTTCTCCCACTATGGAACATGCTTGGCGGTATCCCTATCCCAGGGCTGCACTGGGGACTCTGTGCTATTGTCTCATGCATGATTGACACCATGCTTCATATCAAGTACAAACCACTAACACTTATGTGTAGTCATTTAGTCAATCATTAAATGTTCCTTGATCAGAATTTCTTTTACTCACTCAGGCATTGCAGTCTCACCGACCTACTGAATGGGATTCAGCCTTGACTCTTCCGCAGAAGGAGCAGAGGAACCTGTGCATTATCCCATGGAGTCAGGCAGCCAGAAATCTGTGCTGGGTGTGGAAGAAGTAGGTAGCCATGGAGCTGGGTTGAGCTGGAGGGAGCCTGGCAGCGCACAGCTGACCCTCCGTGGGCTCAGCAGCAGCGGAGGCAGGACAAGTGAATGCAGAACTGGCCTCCCAATATGTCCTGTGAAATGAAGTCTGGAGGAGATAATCGTGGGCAAATATTGCTCTCTGAAATTCTTCTTTACCCTGTGTCTCCAGCACCTGCCTGCTAGTTATCCAACAGTTGGGAGCTCTTTAATGCAACAAAGTTATATGAATTTTCTAGTAGCTTGAAATGGTGGAGAACCCACTAAACCAAGACAGGGCACACATCTATGCATGAGTTGAAGTGCTTGGGGGTAGGATTAGGAACCCAAATATTCTGACAATCCCAAACACCTGATGAGAGGGGCCAGAAGTGGGTAACCCTCTATAGCAGGAGGTCAAGCCCATTGTAAATAGCTGGTAACTGGAGAGGCAGGGGACAGGGCACCAGAATTAGCTGTTACTTGACTTATAACCTACACTCCTTGAGGATGATGTGTTTTCCTGTTCTCAGGCTGTGTTGTGGAAATGGGAGAAGTTCCTCTTCGTGTAAAGGGGGGGCACCCCACCCCTAGAGACGGGGATGGAGCTTGAACTGTACCTGCAGGACCAGAGACTTTGCCCCTTGCTAAGCGTGGCAGCCGGAAGAGGGGCAAAGGCAGGTGTGGCTGACACTAGCCCTCATTGGTTGGAGAACAGGACATTTGCCACTGACTTTGGGCACGCATGGGATTCTGGGAGAGAACTCTTGAGCCTGGGCTGGGGAGCAGAATGTCAGTTGGCTCTTTCCACTGCCCCGGTGGGGGGTGGGTGTCAACTGTAGCCAGCAGGCCTCCCTGCAGTTACCAGAGCAGGCCTGTGAGTGGACTCAGCCTGGGGACACAGGCTCCAAAGATGCCTGAAGCTGGACAGTGACCGGAGACCAGCCAAGTGACCAAGTTTTTGATACTTTTGGGTGGGAGCAGAAGTTCCTGGTATTACCTTGAACAGAGCTAGCAGAGGGTGACAAGGTGATTTTCCTTAGGTGTCTTAGAGGGAACGGGCTTTGAGGCAGAAACTTGCTGTTATTTCCAAAGACCTAGCTGATAATAGTCAGCACTGTGAACAGATTTTGTTCATGTGTTTATTTTCAGTCCTTGAATCTGGGTAGTAGCTATAATGACAAATATGTAAAGTGCTATTTTTGATGTCATACTCTGACTTTTTCTTTTTCCTTCCTTTTGTTACCCAGATATTTTAGGCAGAAACTTGTCAGTAAGTATCAGATTCCTTTCTTTGTTACCAAATTCTGTCTTTGGGTTATTTGTGTAGTGGGCTGCATTGATAGGACCCCACCTACTGGTTGGGTTTGGCAACATTCACTCTTGATTGACCACCCTGCTGCTCAAGGGAGTACCAGAGACCCCAGGGCTTTGCACTTCAGTCCTGTTTTCTCTTGCCCATAGCCCTGTGGTTTGGATACAAATACTCTTCACATTTAAGTCCTTACCTCATGGCTAGAGTTGGTTATGAATTTCCCACGCATATTAATAGGAAGAAAATCA